>AMCV02000021.1:1589403-1605934 GCA_000350065.2 Colletotrichum orbiculare MAFF 240422 | reverse complement strand
TTAAACTACTTTATCTTAGTAAAGCTACTTATTGGTTTATAATAAGTATATTTAGTAAATAATATTATTATTATTATCTAATTATTATATAACTTTATAGAATTAGGTATATATTAGTATATAACATATTCTAATTATTATAAAGAGAGATTAAAGATAGAAACCTTATTATATAATTTATACTTTATAATCTCTAGAATAAATAATTTATATTTGAATGTTATAAGTATATAAATAGATAGTACTTTTAGCTTCTACTTATTTAAGTTTAATAATAATAAAAAAATGAATTCTACTAAATAGGATTTATAATAAAGCTAAAATTAATACTTATAAATAATAAATTTCTTATTTTGAATAAAAATATAATAACTTTAAAAAATAATAGTACCATAATCTTTACTTATAAAAACTAAAATAAGACAGTTAAACTTATTGATTATATTTCTAGTAAAGTAAAGTTAGTATATATTGAATAATAAATAGAACCAATATACATAGTTTCTATATACTAATTAGATATATATTCTAATTTCTCTATTATAATTTAATATTAAGATTTAATAGAAGAAGATATTAAGAAACTTAATAAGCTTTTTCTATAGTAAATAAATAACTTAAAGTAAAACCTCATATTTATTTTTACTAATTTTAAAAAGATAAAGTTTTATATATTTATTAATAGATCTTTTATTAATAATAAAAGGAAATATCCTAATTAGGATTTATTATTATCTTAAAAATAGAAAGAAACAATAAGTATAATAATACTTTTAAATTTTAAAGTAATATTATCTACCTTTCTTCTATTTAATTACAAAAGGTTATGTAGAATATATTAGCCTCTAAGGTTTATAATATAACTATACAAATTAATATAAGATATATAACTTCTACTACTTTTAAATAAATAACTAAATATTTAAAAGTATTAATACTACTAATAGTATTTTATACTAATTCTTATTCTTTTTATAAGTATTTTATTAAGTTAGATATTACTAAAGAGAAATACTTTATAATTAATATTATAGTACTCTAATAATTATATAAATAAAGGGAGATGTTTAAGATTTATTAGATTAATAGTAAAAATAACCTCATAGATAGTATAGCTAAAGGATCTCATAACTAAGCTTTCAAAAAGTTTATAATAATAAATAAAGTAATAATATAAATAGAGGAATAGGTCATAAAAACTATTAATAGTATGAAGAAGAAGAGATAAAAATAAAAAGAAAGTATATAAAATAATAAGAAGAAAGTAATAGAAAGAGAAAGAGGTATACTATAGTAAGAACTTAAAATACTTAATATAGTATTAAATAAAAGGCGTATACTTATAGAGAAATACTATTCATAGTATTTTTATAGTTTTTAATATAATTAAAAAGATTTATATAACTAGAGGTAATTTGACGCTTATTTTATATTTTATATTAGTTTTACATTTTATACTACTTTTATATTTTATACGAATTTTAACGTTTAATATATTTTAGCTATAAAAAAGAATATTACTAGTATTAAGTTAAATATAATACTAAGGTAGCTAAAGCTATAGTAGTAGGTAACTAAATAGTTAACCTATTTATTCAAACTAATAAGAATAAAAAGATTATTATATAGATTTATCCCTAAAATATATAGTATATATATACATATTATAACCTAGATATAGATATTATAAATAGAAATAACTAGTTATATACTATTTATACAATCGATCGATTACAATATTTAATAATTATAAACTAACAATTTAAAGTATATTAAATTATTATAATATATATGTTCTTCCTAGTAGCTCTTTAGTCCTATAAAACTATCAATTATTATATATAATTAGGGGGCAAAATGTATTATATATTCTATATAACTAAATATAGCTATATATACCACGCGAAGCTCTATTTTAAATAGTTTAAATAGGGCGAGGTTTGTAGAAATAGTACTAATACCCAAGGTTTAACTAGTATAAATTCTGCCTCTTAAGCGTATTATTCCTAATAAAAGTAGATTAGAGTATAACTTTTACCTAAGAGCTAAATATTCTCTATATAAATCTAAAAGCTTATCTAAAATAATATAAGTATGATTATTACTTATATTAATCTTAATCTTATAACTAATAAAATAGTCTTTAAAATGGTAGATAACTATAATATTACGAAGTTGCTAAATTATTGTAAATTACTTTTTGAAATCTCTTTAAAATATTTAAAAAGTACTCTTAGCTATATATTTCTATATAGTCATAGAAAACCATATCATAGGCTAGAATAATAAAAGTTCTAAAGGTATTATCTCCTATTATATTGATATAATTAATCTCTTAAATATTACTGAGAGAATGAAGATCTATATACTAGAAGAACTTATTAATAACATAATATTCATTTTGAATCTTATTATTTAGCAGAAGTAGAAATATTATAAAGTCATCCCTTAACTTCAAAAGCTATATTAAATATCATTATAGAAGTTGAAAACTATATTAAATATGACAATATTATTATTATTAACTAAGTCGATTTAAGATATAATAGAGGGAAGTATTTGTGAAAAGCTATATAAGTCTCTTGAGAATAGAAAGCTAGGAATACTATAATCTCTAATATTACAAAACTCTAAAAATATACTAAAACGTTATTATATTAATTGAAGACTCTCTAGTTAGTATCTACTAAAGACATATAATTGACTCATAAATAAGGCTATAAGATATATTTAAATTTAACTGGAATAAAGACATATAGTTCACATCTTAAGAGTAATTTCATTGAAGGAGTTAATATATAGTTTAGAGACTTTTAGTAGAATCTTGAAATAAAAGGTAGTATAAGGTATCTAAATAATAAATTCTATAATTCCCTATCTTATATAGATCCCAAGTATAAGATCTTATAATTCCTTCTTCTATTAAAATAAGCCTTATTAATTTGTAATATAGTAGTAATAGAAAACTTGATTGCTAACAAATATTAATTTATTTAAAACATAATATATATTATATATAACTTTACTATATAACTATAAAGTAGTATTTTAATATTCACTTTTATTATTATTATTATACTATATACTATATAGTATTATATAAAGCTTTAGATTTATGGTATAGTAATTAGTTACTAATTACTATATATTAAACTATAGCTAGTACTACACACCTAGTACTTATTACTAGTAACCATAGAGGCATACTACTATATATATATAGTATGATATATAGTCATCGTATGCTTTATAGTATACTATAACTAATATTTCAATTTAAAGATAAATTGATTTTCTACTTACAATATAACGATTCCAAAAATATCTATCAGGACTATAATATATCAGAAGTAATTAGAACGTTATAATATTATATATATTATTAGTTATACTATACTATAAAGTTCTTAGTAAGTATATATACTATCACATACATAGTAGTATATCTTCTATATTCTATTTGTTATAAATATTAAAGCTTAAATAGTAACTATAAATATAATACACGATAATTAGTGAAGAATTCTTATTTCATATATCTAAACCTTTATATAATTCTATATGTCATATAATATTGAATTACTTTTATTCTATAATGAATTAAATAGATAGTAAAATAGCTCAAGCTAAAGAGATAGGTTACTAAGTAGTCAATATACTATAATAAATATAGGCCTAATGCTTCTTTTGCTATGTAAGCAGTATGTATATATAAGCTATAGACTTATATCTATACTATTTAGCTTATAAATAGTTATAAGAGATATATAATTTACATATTATTCTACCTTTTAGATTTCAGAGTGTTACTTTAATAATATAAGAGAAAAATATTATCTATATAGAAAAAGATATAAATACTTAAAGTCTTATTCTTAAATTGAAAGGATTCTTCTAAAATATAATAAGAAGCCTAATAACTTAAGAATAATATAAAAACCTTATACTAAAGAAGGGATATATCTTAAAACTTATACAAAGCTTATTCAAACTCAAGATATTTCCCTATAACTTTAAATCTATCTAATAGTTTAACTATTATTAGAAATCTATTAAGATTCCTTATAGTATTCAGAAATATATTAATAATATTGAACTATAAGACTTTAAAGTTAAATTATATTATAATTATTATAACTACCCGAAATATTTAAGTAACTAGTATTACTAGATTTATAGTTTATAATAAGTTAACTAGTTATATATTTCTATATATATATAAATCCTTATTCTATACTACTCCAAATAACTACCTATATCTATTTTATAAATAAAGACCTATTTAAAAAGAAGGGATTTAATCTTAATATCGTAATAATCTAGTTCTTACTAGAAATCTTTCTTTTTTAACTTTATAATTTCAGCTTTTACTATTTTAATAAACGGCTTTTATAGTAATTCTAATAGGTTAATAGTATCTTTCTGGATTTTGGTAATATTATTAGTTAATTAATATATATTTAAATCTTAGTAGAAAGATCTTTTTTCTTTAATACTATATTTCGAATAATAAAGAATGCTATTAGAAAATTAAAACTATTTTTGTTAAATGTGTATTACTAATCAGGTAACTAAATACTAATAAAATCATCCTATTCATATTCTATTAAATATAGAATACTACTATCATATTTTTTTAGAAGTATTATATAGTTATTAATATTAATTTCTAATCAAAATTACTATTATTATCTATTTCTATATTATTAATTTATTTTCTAAATGGTTAAACTTACTATCTTAATTAGTTAAAATCTAGAACTATACTTTAATTTTCCCTAAGTTAGGTAAATAGGAATCCTAAGGTATTTATATTATACGTAATTAGGAGGTAAAATCTAGTATGTATTATATATAACTAAATATAGCTATATATACTATATAAAGTTCTATTTTGAGTAGTTGAAATAAGGCGAAACTTATAGAGATAGTACTAATACCTAAAGCTTAATAAGTATGAATTCTACTTTTTAAATATATTATTCTTAATATACCGCCCTAATTCTAAAAGCTCTATTTAATAACTAGCTTTTTCAAATAATACTAGTTAAGCCTTCTATTTATATCTTATAAAATGTTCTTTTTATTATTCTATTATTCTTATTAAACTTCTATTCTCATAATAAGAAGAATAATACTATTTATAAACTATTTAAGTTTTTCTTATTAACTAGAAAGTACTTCTAATATTCCTAAGCTTTTTATTTAATGTTATTATTATTATAATATAGGATTTATAGATCCTAATTAATAGTTAAAGGTTTTATTAAAGTCTTTAAATATTCGAAGCTTTTTTTACAGTTCTTCTTCTTATTATAATTTTAAGTAGTTTGATTAGTCTATTATATTAATCTAAATAATAAAAGTTACTAAACCAATAAATCGAAAAAAGGTTTAGAAAACTATTAACTATAAAATCTCTTAAAAATATATATTCAATCTTAAAGTATTTCTATAAAGCTTCTTATTATACTTAATAGTTATAAATATCTATATATTATAACTCTATATATAGTTATATCATTTGAATAGTTATAAGGTATATTATTTACTAATTACTTTAGATTTATATAGTAGGGTGAGGTTTCAATATCTTACTTCTATTAAATATATTAATTATAAGGTTTATTTAGAGTATAATAATAAGGTAGCTAGTGAAAATAGCTTCTTAAATAGCTTAAAATAATACTAAAAGTTCTACTTTAGTTATTAAAATAATAATAGTATCTTATTTATTAGTTTACTATACTATTAGATTTCTGAAGAGATATATAATATATATTGAAAAGCTTTTTTAATTATTTCTATTATTTATAAAACTAGTATTTATAGTAACTATAAGGTTATTAAATAGATCTCTAGTTTTATAGCTAAATGTAAATTAGAAGTTTTCATCTCGTTATAGTATTATATTATTTATTTAGTTTTTATATAATAATTATCTAAAGGGTTTTAGTTGAAGTATGATAATTAGCTTATTCTATAAGTAATACTTAGTTTTATTATAATTATAGTTTAATTAATAAAGCTGATATCTTGTTAGTAGTATTTAATTTCTATTTAAGAAGTTTAATTATATTATAATAAGAGTTCTTTAATTTTTAGAAGGGTTTTAAAATATTTAATATATTATATATATTTTGTGAAGTACTTAAAGAGCTTTTCAATATATATTACTTATAAAAACTATAGCTATTATACTATTTAACTTTAAATAGTCTTAGAATTAGGAAATTACTATGAATCCTTATTTCTCTTAAAATAATATATTCTGTTAAAAGTCTATTAATAATATAAGTATTTTAGACATATTTTCTAAGGGGAATAAGAGTATATAGTTATTAATATAAAAGAAGAAGATAATATAGTTTTTAAACTGGTAATATAATTTTTCTATAGTAAGTCTAAAACTAAAATATTTAAAACCTATTTCTAGGTAGTATTATCTTAGGAGGAGAGATTTCTATGAGTCATATAATATTTTATTAAAATAGTAGATCTTACCTAGTATTTAGTAATTTAGTAGTATTCCTATATAAATAATCTTATTAAATACTATATATATATATAAATATTAATTACATTATATTAGAATAGCTTGAGATTAAAGTAGTTAGTAATTATTATAAAGGTTTAAAATAATATACCTACTAGAATAACTATATAGGTCTAATAGTTATTTTATAGTTATTAATCTCTATAGATAACTAGTGAAATCTTAATTTCTAAGAGGTATTTATATTTATTGAGCTTATAGGTATAAACTTAGTAACATTTTTAAATCTCTAAATGTCTTATAAAGGTTTTACTAATCTTATTTTAAGAATATAGTTTAATATAACTCCTAAGATAAGTTTATTTAGTTACTACTATAACTTTAATATATAGATAAGTAAGTACTATTAAGTAAAATATAGGTAATAGTAATAGTTTTTACTGAGGGCTCCTAGAGTAAGAACTTTTACTCCCCTATATTTTAAATACTTTCTGATATCTAATTTACTTTATAATTAAGAGGTTTTATTAGAAATTATAATATTTATATTTTAGAGTCTTCAAAAGAATTAAACTTTTAGAACTCCTTTTAATTAACTACTTTTATTATTCTATAGCTATAATTAAGAGTACTTTAAAATATCTTAAAATAACTAAAAAGTATTAGTTAAGAAAGTAGTTTTAAATGAAGATTTCTTAGTTATTTTGATATAGTATTTTATCTATCCTTTATATTGAACTCTTTCTAAAAATACTTAAACTCCTTAGTTCCTTATAGCTTTATCTATATAAATAGTATTATAGAATAATATAGTAGGTAATTCTAGAAAGATGATTAATATATATTTTATAGTTTTAAATAAATACTTTATAAGGCTCTAAAGTAGCTACTATATAAATATAAGACTTTAAAATATTATAACTATTTCTTATTTTAGTATAAACTATTTTATCAAATCTTTTATTAAAATTGAAATAAGTAGTTAAACTAACCTTAAGTAGTTCTACTATAAGTATTTATTTTTGTGATTAGTAAGAGATTTTACTAGAATTAAACTATTTAAAGTCATTTTATAGAGAAGTTAAATCTTTATTAAAAAAGAGGGTTTTATTGAAAAAGATATTATAAGTTATTATAACCTTATTTTAAATTAGGTTTTATATTTAATATTAATTAGTTAAAGTATAATTAACTGAAAAGTCAATCAAAGCATACTTCTTAAGGTATACTTAATAGTTATACCTAAGTTTTATATTTATAACAAGAATAAAGTATTTATAGTTATAAGTATAGAAATAGGTTAAATCTAGCTTTATAGTATTATTTATTTAAGTAGTTTTATAAAACTTCTAATATAATATTTACTAATTTAAAGAGTATATTAGTATTTAGTTATAAAGAAATATTACTACTTAGAAAGTTTTAAATTAGAATTTATAGGCTAGTTTACTCTTATAGTTGATAGTTTTTATATATATCTTAGTGTCTATTCTAATATATTTAATATTTCTATTTTAGTTCTAAGTATATAGAGTAGATATTTTAAAATATATATTTTTAGAAGTTAGATTCTACTTAAGACTTTTATACTTAGGGATCTTATTATTATACTTAAAAACCTTAATATTAATATTATACTAGTATTCAAGGAGTATAATAAAATTCTTAAATATTCTTATAATAATAGTTCTAATATAGTTCATAAGATAGAAGTCTTAGGAGTAATTAGTAGTTCTATTTATAAGTATTAGAGCTAAAGTATAGTTATTATAGTTTTAGTAATAGGAGTAGAAGTTAAAAGTAATATTTTTCCTAAGGGTAGTATAAAAGGCATTCTTATGTTTTATATAGTAGATTTTATATTTTGTTTTATTAATATTATAAGCTTTATATACCCCTTAAGTAGGTTAGTACTTATTATACTTTAAGTAAGTATTAGTAATATAAATATTTTACATAGTAGTAATAAGGTAATTAAGAGGTTTTCTACTAAGATACTTTAGTTTATAATATTAGAGTTATTTATTACTTTTTAGGGGTTTTTAAATAGTATCTATAGTATACTACTAGTAGTAGTAATATTTAGGAGAGAGTTTATACTATACTAATTATATTTTTAAAGTAGTTAATTTCTTATAAAATATATAGTATTTAAAGACTTACTAGTTATATTTAATATTAATAGTTATAATTTTACAATACTTTTTCTTCTATAATTAAAATGGATAGTTTAGCCTAATATTCCACTAATAGCTTTATTGTTATAACTATTAAAAAGAGATGAGGTTTATAACTAGAGTAGTATAAAGAGTAATATTATATAAATATAATTTGATTTCTTTCTTCTTACTAGTTATAATAAAGACTTTAGTATTTCTATAGTTTTTAATAAGTATAAACTTTATATTATATTAAATATAGTTTCTTATCGGAGTTTTTTAAAACGTTATAAAGCATTTTATATTTCAGAAGATATAAATTAAGATTCTTAAATTAGAGATAAATAAGTTTTAAAAAGAGTATTATTAAAGTCCCTTTTTATAACATACTTACTATATAGTATTATAGCTATTTTAATTAGAAGGCTAGCTATATAATTACTATTATTTAAAACTCTAAGCCTTTTTTAAGAAATCTAGATCTAAGGCTAATAATTATTTAATCTTCTCTTTAGTTAAAGTTTTTAGTATCTAGTATTTATAAGCTAACTAAAAGTATATATAGTAATAGTATATTAAAATATAATTTAGCTTATATTTTAGAAGGTATAAGGGTTTATTTAAACTTTAAAGGTATTTCTTATCACTTTAAGAGTTCGAAATAATAATTAGAACTTCTATTATAATATTAAAAGTATTATAGTTAATCTTATTATATAAGAAGGCTTTAAAGAGATATTAGATTATTTTTATGATAATTAAAATACTTTTACTTATAAATAAAGAGTCTAAATAGTTTTGAATTATAAGTATATAATTTTATATATAGAATTTAATTAGTAAGAAGGCTAATACAATTATAAGGTTGTCAACTTAAAGTATTCTAATAATAAAGAGAATATTATTAACTATTTAAGTTTTATATATAATATCTTACTATTTCTAAAATTATATTTTGGTTATTATTCTTATAGTAAAGTGTTTAAGTCTCAAAAATTAAAGTATTTTATAATATATTAAAATACTATCTTAAAAGTATAAGTTGCGTATAATACTAAAATAATTATAAAGGTTAGTAGTTTATACTACTATATTTTCCTCTATATAGTAGTATTAGTATTAAATTATCTTATTTATATACCTAAAAATCTAAGTTATTATATAAATTTAGTTTAACTATTTATATTAGTATTCTAAAAAATTTCAAATATAGAAACTATAAAAAGTTATATAAGTTTTTAGATTCTTTTGTATGAAGTTTATAATATCTTTTATCTAAACTTCTTTAATAGTATTTATAAGGAGTTATTAATCTTTTTTATAATTTGCTTTTATAAGAATAGAGTTTTTAAAAGTACTTAACTTAGGTATTTTAATAGTTTATTAGTATTTCTTAGTTTTTAGAAAAGAATTTGAAAATAGCTCTTAAGGAGATTCTAAAAGGAGGTTTTAATAAGTAATTATCTTAGGGTTAAAATAATCCTATAAATTATAGGTTTTAACTTTCATTTAAAAGGTATTATACTAAGTAAGTTACTAATTAGCTTTCTTAAAGACTAAAAAAGGGTATTTTTAGTAGATATTTTAGTATTTAAAATATATTAAATTATTATAATATATATATTTAACCTAGTAGCTTAAGCCTTTTACTTTATATAGAGAATACGTAGCACCTAGCTAGGACCTATATTCCAACCTATTCTATACTAACTACTATAACTATAGTTACTTTAAGTTTTTAAATATTACAGTATGATATCTCTTACCTTAAGTTATCTTACTTAATAATACTATCTTAAGTCTTTCTAACTATTGGCTAATAATTACTATAGATTTCAATATAAATACTCTTATAGATACCTAATAAGCTACTTCTGATATATATTTAAAATATTTAGAATTATTACTAAATATCTTACTTTTAGACGTTAGATTCTTTTTTATTCTTTTAATCTTATACTTCTTAGTTATACTAATAGCTTTATCTATTAGTACTATTTGAAAGTTAAATTTAACTATAGTTATTTTAAGAAGGTTAGAGAGAATAGTAAAGTTACTTTTATATAATACTAGCTTATTTAAGCCTTTATAGAAATAGCTATAATTCTTATAGTTATTAATAGTTTTAATAAGACTAATATTTATATTAAAACTATAAGAGTTAAGTATAGTAATAGCGTTCTTATTATTATTAGTATTATTATTAGTAGTAGTAGTATTATCGCAGAGATAGCTATTAACTTAAATATATTAAAGGATAAAGAGAAGGCTAGTCTATAGTCTATTACTCTCTTTTATCTATAAAGCTAGTATTATCAAGATATACTAGTAGTATTATTACTAGTATGAATCAATATTATAAGTATTACTATAATAAGTTCAATACTTTAAAGCTACTACCAGTATGTTAAACTACAACCTACTGAAACTGTCACGCGGCTTATACTAGTAAGTTCGTATATCTAGTTATTATTCTATTACCTTATATTACCTATTTCTAGATTAGGGCTAGGTTTAAACTAAATGCTATACTACTAGGTCTTTTGTATTATATTTACCTATAGAGATACATATAGGCTATAGTATATTACTAGGTTTTTTATTTTTTTTTATTATAGAGATTTAATACTAGGTGTTATATAAGGCTACCTATTAGGTAGGAGGCTGAGTACATAACATACTATAACCTAGTAGCTCTTTAGTATTATGAGATTTTTAATCATTATATATACTTAGGAGGTAAGATGTCATATATATTATATATAACTAAATATAACTAAACGTATTATATAAAGCTCTATTTTAAGTAGTTTAAGTAGGGTGAGGTTTATAGAAATAGTATTAATACTTAAGGTTTAACTAGTATAAATTCTACCTCTTGAACATATTATTCCTAATAGTTTACTTCTATACTTATTTCAAGTAAGTATCCCTTCTTAACTAGCCGGATTCCTAATTTTAAGTATACTATCTAGTTCTTTAATTATTAATATATTTCGTAAATTCTAACTATTACTAAGAATCACCTCTTCTAGTTAAAGCTAATTAGAATTTTAAATTAATCCTAATAGTTTAAATATTAGTTTAAATATAATTAAATTCTTTTTATTAATTTTTAAAACTAACTCTAAGCTTAATTGAATATTTTAAATTACTTCTAGTATTAATAGGATAACTAGTAGAAAGAAAACCCCTCTGTTAAGTATTCTTACTATTTCAAAACCTCTAAATACTTTAAGAATAAAATCTTCTTCTTTTTTAGTAATTAATTTAATTAGTAGTTTTATAACCTCTCTTATAAGTATTTTATATAAATCTTATTTCAAGTAAAATTCTATCTTATTAAGTTTAATATTTTGAATAATAATAACCCTTTAGAAAATAAAGATCTAGATCCTATAGAAATTATAAATATTTAGAATATAACCTATTAAGTATTTAATATATGCCTTAAGTTTAACTTTAAATAATCTTTTTATAGTACTTTATTTATAGTGTTTCTTAAGTAAGTATACTTAATATCCATAAGTATAAATCTATCCCTAGTAAAATTATAAATCTTAATAAAAGCTTAGAATATACTCTAGTACCTACTAATAAAAATACTATTTAAACTAAGTTTCTTTAATCTTATATAGTAATCTTTAGTTATTTTAAATATTTAGAAATATATGAAACAACATAATTACTATTTAAATCAATTCTATCTAGAATTTAAATAGTAGTTCTATAGTTTTTTATATCTTTACTCTTTAGGTAATTAGTTTTTTTCTAATATATTTATTCGTTCTAACTAATTCTTTAATATAAGAGAGAGATAATTTAAAATTAATTTCTTATTCTATTATTTATATTTAGTAATTAATCTTTCTATTAATTATTATTATAGCTTTTTCATATCTTCCTAAATCTTATATAATAAAAAGCTTCTCTATTCATTTACCTAACTTTCAAATATTTTTAATATTTAAAAGGTTAAGTCATAGGTTTTATTAAGTAATATTAATATAAAGAGAAAGCTTAAATGCTTATCCTTAATAATAACTACTTAGGAGTTACCTATAAAAGCCTTAGGAAGGTAGAATAGATCTTAAGTAATATAGTAAAATAGGTAAATTAAGTATAATTATAAAGTTTATCTAGAGATAATTCATTAAGAATAAGTTTTATATAATAAGAGTAGTCTAGTTATCTTAGCCTTATAATCTTTACCGCTTAAATATTAAAGATTAAATACTTAACAATATTCTATTTAAAATATTTTACTTAAAAGTATTATATATAGGTATTATCTAACTATACTTCTAGGAGAACTATTTTTAGGTAAAATTGAGAAACTAGTATAATTAGAGATTTTATAATAATACTTGACCTACTTAAATAATTATAAAATAGTTTGAAACTAGTTTATATTTCAAGAATATAAAATTCTACTTTCTAGGTACCTATCTTATAATAATAGATTAGTTATTTAAGCTAAATCTAAAAGTATAATTAAAACTTTTATATTTTACTTTAGTCTTATTAAGAAGTAGAGCTTTTAAAATAATATTAGTATAAAAACCTTCAATATAAACCATATTATCTAATATTAAGTCTAGTATATCCCTCGTATTTAAATTATCAAAAATATTCCTAATTATCTATTTATATTATCTAACTATAGGAGAGTTAGCTAAACTATATTAAATTATATTTATCTTATTATTTAACTTAAAAGATCCCTTCTTAAAGAAATCCATTAAATTAGTAATATAGACTACTTAATAACTATTCAATACTATACTTACTAAAAGTAAGTAAAATCTTTAAATAATTAAGAAAATCCTAAGGGGAATGTTAGTTAACTTCTTAAGAAAAGAAGGATTAATATTAATATATATTAAGTTAGAAAAATAGTAGCTATTACTATTAGACTCATTACTTAAAAGAATTATTTTAGTTTTTAAGGTATCTAAAGGTATTTCTTTGATTGTATTGATATACCTTTTAGAATTTAACTATCCCTTTATTACTAGCTTCTAGTAAAGAATATAGAGTTCTAAATTATGTACTCTATTTATAATACTATTTCAAATAGTAACTATTATTTAAATATATAAAGATCTAGTATACAAGCTTATAATAATATACTTAATATATTTATAATCCTTAGGAGGGTATAAATAGCTTCTGGAATTATATAAGTATATTAGTTTTAGCTAAGATACTTTATCTAATATTCGTATAAGAATAATTAATATAAATAGTATTTTACTATAGCTTTTTAATAAAATTTTATTAGTATAAAATAAAATAGAGAAGATTTCTCTATATTTAGCTAGACTATTGATATCTAAATTCAAGGTTTCCCTTTTAATAATATTCTAGAACTCAATTATAACTTAACTAGGTGAAATATATTAACTGAATATTTAAAATTACTTTTTAATAATAAGGGTTCTTTAAATTTTAGGAATCTAGTATATAACTATTTAGAAATATATAGTATACTACTTATTATACTATATTGAATTAGAAATATTCGAATTAGCTTTCTTAAGGGTTTTCTTCTATTTTCGTCTAACTTATTACTATATAACTAAATTATTCTAAATATACTACTATTTTTAAACTCTTAGAAAACTTAAAAGGAAATATTATTATTATTAAAGAGTTCTATTTAAATGGGTATTAGAAAGCTATTATTAATAATTATATTAACTTATATTTGAATTATATTATAGTATTTTTCCATTTCGTTATAATGAGATTCTTAGACTACTTAAAACTTGAGATCTACTATATAGTAATTAGAAATACCTTTAGTTAAAATAGGAAAAAGCTAAGTATTCTTAAGTATTTACTAAATAGTATTTTCTTAGATAAGTTATTTATTAGAATTAAATGAATTAATTGATTCTAAGATATTAAGATCTAGTTTAATATTTAGATTAATATACTTTAAGATATTTTAACTAGTTAAATAGAATTATTATATAATATATAAATAGTTGAAATTAGAAATATTAGATAGTTTTACTATTATATTGAGGTTATTAATAATTAAGTATACTATTTTTTAATAGTTTATTAGAAAACTAATATAATAGATTAAAAAGGATTTCCTTTATATTTATTATTTGAAAGTAGTTCAGAGGGTAATTAAATGTTCCTAGGCTTATAATTATGATAAATAAATAATATAGTATATAGTTTGAATATAGGTTATTAAAAGGTATAATTTATTCAAACTAGAATGAAGTATTTAAATATATATAAATAGAGCGGTTAGGCTTTATATAATCTTAATATAACTATTTAGTAGACTTTATACTATATTTATTCTTATATATAAAAAAAGAAGAAAATATGTAGAGAGAAATAGTAAAACATATAATTATTATTAAGTTAAATATAGCACTAAGATAGCTAAAGTTGTAGTAGTAGGTAACTAAGTAGTCGACCTACTTATTTAAACTAATAAGAGTAGAAAGATTATTATATAGACTTATCCCTACAATATATAACATATATATATATACTATAACCTAAATATAGATATTATAAATAGAGATAACTAGTTATATATTATTTATATAATTAATCAATTATAATATTTACTAGTTATAAACTAATACTAATTAGTAATATTTTACTACTACTAGTACTATCTACTACTATTTAACTATAAATTAATAAGGAATAATCTAAAGAGATAAAATTATAATACTTCTTAAGAAAGTTTCTAAAAGTTTATATAATATAAATAGATAGACTTAAAACTCCTATAATTATATACTATACTATAATAATAATATAACTTCTAGAAGCTTATATAATAAAAATAAGAAAAGAAGGCAAACTTATAATAACTTATTAACTTAATATTATTTATATCTATTGTATAATAAATTAATAATTAAAATTTCTACTAACTTATAGAAAGGAAAGTATAACAATAAATATAATAAGATAAATATAAATAAGAGAGAAGAATCTATAGTAAATTACTATTTCTTATTACTATTTCCTAGTATCTTATATATATTAAATAGATAGAAAGATAATAAGAAGTTAACTTAATAATTATAACAATATAATAAACCTTCTCCTAATAAGAATAACCTAAGGAATAATATTTAAAATTCAATTTAACCCTTAGAGTTTAGATTATAACTAATAGAAAAGAAGGAATTTTAAAGAAGGAACTTTATTTTATTCAGTAAGGAGATCCTAAGAAGTAATATAGAGAAGCTAGTAATATAGAAATAATAATAACTATGTTTGAAATATATTCCTTCTATATAATATATATCTATAATACATACCCTATACGAATATCTAGAGAACTAATAAGTTTATAATATTATAATAAATAATATTAAAACTAAAAGTATTATAAACTTATTATCTATTATTCTTATTCCTAAGTATTGTTTAAATATTTACTTATATACTAATAATATAAAAAAACTAATAGATGTTACTTACTAAACAATATAAGAAGAACTAATAGATACTAAGATATATTACTACTTAGTTAAATAAAATTATTTAAAAAAGAGATTAAAAAGGGAAAAACTTCTAATAATTAATAGTAATACTTAAAGTATAAAAAAAGAGGATAAATATAAGAAATAATACAAGAAGAAATTACTATATATTAACTTAATATAATAGATATTACTATTTATCTAATAAGTATAATAATTATTATTCTTAAAGCTATTTTCTATAGAATACTAGGAAGAAACACTATTCTATTTATAAGTTATTATATATAATAACAACTTATAATACTTAGTTTTCATCTTCTATTACTTCTATCTACTACTAGTAATATATTTATATAACTATAATATATAGCTATATTAAAAGGATTAACTTAATAATT
>AMCV02000021.1:1567225-1583480 GCA_000350065.2 Colletotrichum orbiculare MAFF 240422 | reverse complement strand
CATTATTTATGCAATTGATCGATTATAATATTTACTAGTTATAAACTAATAATTATTATATAGTAAATTATGATTAAAGTAGTTTAAAGATTATAATATAACAAAAATAGATTTAATCTTTGGGACAATTAGTATAGGACGTAAATAAGTAGATTTATAAATCTAACTTTATATAGAAATATAGATTAAATATTCTAAAGTATTTAAAAAGAAGAATACTAGGAAATAGAATTCTAATTAAAGAAGCTACTTTTATATGTATTACTAGAAAAACTTTACTTTCAAATGATATATGAATACTTGAACAATACTCGAAAATTATAATAGTATTAATAATAACTACTGAATAATTAACTAATTATCAAAAGAAAGCTCTTTAGTTTCTTTAACTAACTATAGTAAAGTTTTTATTTTATAAACTAACTTTGAAGAAAGTTTAATTTTATATAATAGCTATTCCTAATAAATTTAGAAAGACCTTTTTATCTAAATATAAATAGGATTATAATACTTAAGTACTTCTTATTTATATTTCTAATAATTTACTTAACTATTCAATAACTATAGGAGAATCTATAATATTCTTCAAACTAACTCCTCTTTAGTTAATAATAATAAAAGTAATTCCTTAGTTTAGGAATATTCCTAAGTTTATAAGAATTAATATCTCCAATTCCCTAGATAATTATAAAGTTGTATTAAAGATTTTTCGTAAATTAGAATATAATGAAGTAATTGAAGTTTCTTTTTATTATAATATATAATATAAGTATATTATTAGAATTATAATAACTAATGAGTTTATTTAGAAGAATACTAGAAATACCTTTATAAAAGTCTATAGTATTACTAATCCTATAGTTAGCTATAGTTTTAATAAAAAGCTTTATACTATAAGCTGAACTATTAACCTAATTCTAAATAGATTAGGAGAAAAGTTAATTATTCAACTATTATAAATAACCTCTAAGAGAGAAGAAGAGTATACAGGGATATTACTATATTTAAAACTAATTCCATCTATACTTTTCTAACTAATCTTTATTCTAAATGTCTAAGAAAATTACTAAAAAGCTTTTTTATAAGATCTCTTAATTAGTTGAAATATTTTAGACTTCTTTTAAGTATTTATTAGTCTAAGAAGTTAGAGATTAAATTCTTATAAAGGATTTAGTTAGTTGATTTGTTCTTATTATATTAATAATTATATCTACTAACTTAGCTTCTTAGTTGAAAACTATAAAAGCTATAGAAAAGTCTTAGACTATTATAAATAAGCTTAGTAGACATACTTAGTAGCTTTTACCCTAATTTAAAAACTTAAGTTTTAACTAATTAATACTTATTAGAATAGAGATTAGCTTTTATAAACTTATAAATAATTCTAAAGAAACCTAGGAATTAGTAGTTAAGTTATAGAGTTCTATGTATTTTACTTAACAGGTAACTTTATATAATACCTAGTAAATAACTTTTATAGTAGGAAAATACCTTGTAATATACTATAGTTTATATATATCTCTATAGGTAAATATAGTTAGAAGGGCCTAGTAGTATAACTACTAATTTAAATCCAACTTTAACTTATAAATAAGACTTAAAAGGTAATTTAGTTACTTTTGCTTTGTATTTGGAATGGTATTTAAGTTTTTTACCCTATATATAGATTTAACTATACATTTCACTTGATAATAGTATTTATATTAATACTAGTTTATTACTAGTTAAGATAGTAATGAAATTACTTATTATTATAGGTAACTATACCTCTAGTCTTAATATTTAACTTTATAGTAATAGAAGATTTAATAGTAATAATTAGGAAGAACCTTATTAAAACTAGGGCTTAATATATATAGCTAAAAGTAATTACTTAGGTTATAAGGTTGAGAATTTTAATAAACCTCTTAGAAACAGAATAAAATAGAGTACTTATAAGAACTAGGTACTCTATAATTTACTATTTCTCTATATTTTTAATAATAGAACTAAAATTTCTTTAAAATCTATATAGCTACTTATAAAAAGAATACTATAGAATAAATATGAAAATATCTAATTATAATTATTATAACTAAAACTATTAGTTTATTAGTATAGGTTTTAATGATATTATTGTGAGTATTATAATTAATAAATAGCTTATAGATATTTAAAAGAATATTGTCTAGTTAATTTATAACTTATTATACTAAGCTAATAATGATAGGAATTAAATATTAATTAGATAATATCTTAATACTGATATATTATTATAATACTAGTTGATAGATGGTTTAAAGTATTATAATAATATAATTATAGAGGTTTCAAAGGTTATTTAGTTATATTAGAAATATCTATATTTATATAAGTATTATTTATATATTAACTATACTTGATATATTAAAATTATTTATTAATAAGAGTAAATTAAGTCTTATTATATTTATATAGAGATTATAAGTTAGTTTATATTAATAGTAGAGAACTTCTATATTAGTAATATAAAGTTTTATCTTAGGGATAGGTAAGGCCTAGTTTATAATAAGGATATTAAAGTTATAGATATTAAGGTTATAATGAATATTTGAATAGGGTATTGATAGTTAGTAGTAATTAAATATTTTAAGATATTTGATTTATATATAAATAGCTATAAAAATGTAAAGATATAAGGGTATAAGGTTATTATAAAAGGAGTTATTAGTTATTTATTATTAAAAAGTTAATATAGGGTAGGTATACTAGCTACTATAGCTATAAGGGGTTTGGCTTCAGATTAACTAGGGGCTAGCTATAATAGTTAGTAGGGGGGTAGAAAGGCTAAAATTATACTTTAGGGGGTAATATGTCCACTAATAGTTGTAGTAGAAACCGAGTTATTAGCCTCTCTTGAATTGAAAAGTAATAGAATAATAAGTAAATATATAAACTTATTAGGAGAAGTTCTATAATAGTTAGTAGTAGTTTTAAAATATTAGACTTACTAAAATACTTATAATATTAATTTATACTAGTTAGATACCTGTTAAGTAATAATTCTACTAGTGTATTTTAATAATACTAACTATAGATATAAAAGATAGTAATAAAAGACTAGCTGATAATCTTTTTAAGTATAAATTAATAGCCGTCTATAATAGTACTACTAATATTAATAATAATAATATAGCTAAGTTATATACTATAAATTTCAATAATCGTAATAGTTATAGATTCTATATTATATATTTATTAGTTTAAAGTAATATTAACTATAGAAAATAGTAGTTTTAAAAAAAGAATAGTAAGTTTTAGAGTTAAAATAGCATTAAGTATTATACTAATTCTCAGAACTAATCTATATAAACTTAACTTATAATATATTATTCATATATCTTCAATAGTTATTAAAAATTTAGCTTTTGTTAACTTATTTAATATATTACTAAAGGGATTTACTATCTTAATTAAAATAACTGTTACTATTAGATTAATAAGATCTTTTTAAACTTAGAAAAAATAGAAGGTAGTATTATATAGGAAGGTTATACTAATAAGTAGTTTAATTATAAGATAGTTCTACTCTTTATTACCAAGAGATTCTATATTTATTGAATTAAAGTATGTGTAGTCTTTTATAGTCAAATATAATACTTTAATTCCTAAGTATTATTATAAAATTGTAAGTAAGTTTAAGCTTAAAAGTAGTTTACAAATATGAGGTTTTAGGACAAATGATAGATTTAACAAATTTAGTTACTAATATTACTATTAGTAAAATCCCTAAGAAAGAAAATAGTTTATATTAGAGAAAAGGCTAAATTTGATGGAAGTTATTTATTTTATTTTGAATATTATTATTATTAATGCATTATTTAAAGAAGAAATTAAAGAAACTTTAGAAGGTCGAAACTAATTAATACTTACTATTTATTATACAATTTATATAATCTAAAGATCATTACATGCATAAATGTAATTATAACTTATTCTAAACTTATACTGATATAAGTATCTAGGAATATATAAGTCATAGAGCTTATATTTAATAATAAAAGAACTTTACTAAATACTAAAAGATTTACTAGTTTATCAAATATAAATAAAACTAGTAAGATAGAAGTTTCTAATTCTATAGTTTATTTAAGTAAAGAGAACTAGAATCTTATATATTATATGAATTATAAGAAAATTAGTATATAAATCTTAGTGTTAGAAGAGTTATTTTATTATAACTAGTTTACATATATTTAAGTTCATTATAAGTATATAAAAACGATTATAGATAGGTATACTAAACGTAAAGAAACTTAAGATATTTTCTTTCTCATAAATAAATACTTTATAATACTAGATAATCAAAGTAGAAATTAAAGTTAACTAATCTACAAAAGAAAAGGTATTAGAATCATAAGTATACTTAGCTATAAGTAATAATATTACTCTTATTTTTCAGAATACTTAGTAAGACTAGAGCTATAAATTTATGAGTCTAATCTAACTAAGTTATATATAGTTATAATATTAATATTAAAATAGTAGGTTTAGGAGTCGAAGTAGTATTTATAGTAGACTATATAATAATAACTTTAGTAACTATTTATAACTTTATTATGATATATCTCTAAAATAAAATTTAACTTATAAATCTAGTAACCTCTAAAATCTAAAACATTATTAATACAAACTTAGTAATTAATATTATCTCTAAAGAAAGTATATAGGAAACTAACTTATAATCTTATATAATCCTAATAAGATTAAACCTCTATAGTATTATAAATATTAGTCATAAAATAGATTTTATCAGAATAATAACAGAAAATATCTAGCTAAGTAATTATTATATATTTAATATTTGATTCTTCATTATATCTAAGAATATACTACATAGTCCCTAGTTCCAAATATATTTCTTCTTGTTAAAGTAAAGATAACATTAAATTATACTTTAAACTAGATAATTAGAATAACTTCATTTTGGGAAAAGTAAGCTTAATATCTTGTTAGATTTAGTAGTAAGGTTCTATAATATTATTATAAATATAGGAAATCTTAACTTTATTTAAAGGTTATGCAACCTATCTCTTCTTTTCAAAGAAGGAAACTAGTAATTTCTATTAATAACCCTATATGAACAGATACTTATTCTTTTATAAGAAGAAATAGTGAGTTTAAAACGAAAAAGAAGAAGAATTAGATATATTACTCCCTAGCTTTAAATTAAACTTTGTAGATTTTATATCATAACCATAAGCCTGAATGTTAGAAAAGACTTAAAGATAGCTAAATAATAAGAAAAGAGTATTATGATAATTAATAATCAAAAAAAGGGGTTTAGGATATTTTAGAGATTTAAGTTTATTAAATAATAAAGTTGAAAATTTAGAAGGTTTATTATATTGATATATCTCTTACAAAGTTCAATATAGACTATTTAACTTATAATAAGAAATATCCCTCCCTATAGCTTTTATAAACCTCAACTATTGTACTAGGCTTAGGCCTAAGGCTTCTTTTGTTATATAGGTAGTATATATATATAAGCTATAGGCTTATATCTAAAGTATCTATCCTCTAAATAGTAGTAGGAAATATATACTTTATAACCTATTCTACCTTTTAGACTTTAGAATATTACTTTTATAATTAGAATACGTTTTATACTATACACCTATAAATATAATCCTCTTTATTTAATATATTTATCTATATTAATCCCTTTATTTTCTTTTATTATAGGATTAGGTTTAGAAGAAGGTATTCTATTTATTTCTTTTAATTAATTTATCCTAAGTAGCTAATACCTATTTTAATCTTATTTAGAAGTAGATGCCTTTTTAATTTTTATAGATTAGAATAAGGAGGTATTTTTATACTCGCTCAAATAAACTAAAGTTAGAAGATATAATATATTATTATTATTTCAATTTATTAGACAATATTAAGAGTTATAAGACTTATAAATACAAGCTTTTGAAATGTTAAATAGATATAATAAACTTATTTATAAACGTATTACTAATAAATAGTAAGGTATAATAATTGTATTTAATTTATCAATAAATAAGAAGGTGAGGAACCCTAAAAATAATAAAAGAAATCTAAAGATTTATCTATTCCTTTTATAAAATAGAAATAAATCTCTAAATCCAACTTAGAATAAGTATTTTTAGCTTATAGTAACAAAACTAAAACTAAAGAAAATTTTATCTTATTATAAAAGATAATTATAAAAGAATCTTATAAGACTAATAAGTCTAATAAGACTAACTTATTAGCTTTTATTAAGAAAAAGTAAAATAATTTAAAAACGAAATGAATTAATAAAAGACTAAATTATTTGTAAATAGAAAAAGAAGATATATAGAAAGGAATAATAAGGTATATAATTATTATTTAATATATTATAATTAAGCTAGTTAAGAGATTACAGTATAATGAAAATAAATTTAGTTTCTAAGAAGGTTGATATAAGACGTAGATAAATAAATTTATAATCTTAATTCACTATAGAGATAAGAATTAGGTATTGTAAGAAGTCTGAAAAGAAGAATAGTAAGAAGATAAGTTTTAATTAAAGAAGTTATCTTGATATATCTTACTAGAAAGAATTTACTTCATAATGATATATTAATATTTAGCAAATAGTTAAAGATATAATAGTAAGACTAATAACTACTTAATAAATAATTAATAATAAGGGGAAAACTTTTAAACCTTTTCTATTCGTTATAATAAGAGTCTTCGCTAATAGATTAGCTTTTAAGAAAGTTTAATTGTATATAATAATTATTCTGAATAAATTTAAAGATACTTTTTATCTAATTATAAAAGGAAATGTAGTATTTAGATACTTCTTACATAGACTTCCAACAATTTAGTTAAACTATTTAATGATTATAGAAGACTTTATAATATTCTAAAAATTCACTAGTATCTAATTAAAAATAATGAAAATAATTCTTGAACTTGAGAATATTTTTAAGTTCATAAGAAATAATATTTCTAATTTCTTAGATAATTATATGATTATATTAAAGATTTCTAGTAAGTCAGAATATAAAATAATTATTAAAGTCCCTTCATATTATAACATATAATATAGGTATATTATTAAACTTCTAATAGTTAACAAGTATATCTAATAAGATATTAGAAATATCCTTATGGAGACTTATAATATTACTAATTGTATAGAAATTTATAATTCTAATAAGAAGCTTTGTATTATAGATGATAATATTAATTTTACTCGAGATAACTTAATAGGAATAATGAATTATCTAATTGTTATAAATGACTTCTTAAGGAAAATAAGAGTTTATAAGGATATTATTTTATTTAATACTAATCTTATGTATATCTCTTTAGACTAACTCTTATTCTAAGTCTTTAAGAAGATTATTAGAGACTTTGATTTGAGGCTTTCTGAATAATTAGAATATTTTAGACTTATTTTAAGTATTTACTAGCTTAATAGGCTAGAGATTAAATCCTGCTAAAATAATTGATTAGCTGATTTACCTTTATCATATTAATAACTATATTTATTAACTTAACTTTTCAATTGGAAATGAGAAATATTATGAAGAAGACTTAAACCATTATAAAGAAGTTTAATAAAGATAGTAAGTAGCTTTTTTTTGTACTTTAAAGATTGAAATTCTAGTTGATTAATACTTACTAAAATAGGGACTAGTCTCTACAAGTTTATAAGTAACTTTAGAAGAATGTAGAGACTAATAGTTAAATCATAAATTAGAAATATAAGTACTAGTAATAGCTATAGAGTTTATATTATATATACTCATAGATTTAGTATAATATTAACTATAGAAAATAGTAGTTTTAAAGTAGAAGTAGTAGGCTTTAGAATTGAGGCGGTCTTTCGTATTAAAATAAGTTTTAAGACTAATTTATATAAAGTTAAACTGTAATATCTTACTAATATAACTTGAAAATATATTGGAGGCTTAGCTATGTTTGACTTACTTAATATATTATCAAAGAGATGTACTATTTTGATCATAATAACTATTATTATTTAATTAGGAAGATGTATTTAAATTTAGAAAAAATGAAAGTTAGTATTATATAGCGTAATCAAATCGATAGATAGTCTAACTATGAGATAGTTTCACTATTTATGACTAAGAAATCTGATATTTATTTAATTACAATCTTAATAATATTTTGTAGTTAAATAAACTATTCTAATTTTTCATTATTATTTACGATCTATAAATGAATTTGAATATAGTAGTAGTTTATGTAAATAAGATTTCAAGATAAGTTATACGTTACTTAAGTATATTATTACTTATAGAGAGATATAATGAGTTTTTATAGTTCTCAGTTTAGAAGGATCTTTATAATAAGACTATTAACTTTCTTATAGAAAATAGAAATATAATAGCTTTATAAGAAATTCAGCTATTTTAGTATCTGGAACTAGATAATATGTTTCATAAAATAGGCTAAATAGTAATTACTAATAAGATTAAAGTAATTATATAGAACTACTATTCATACTGAACAGATAGTAAGATATTATCTTAATTGAAAGTTTAGCTTTATGGATAATTATAAATTTAAAATAGGGAATATTATTAATATTATATATTTCAATACCAATAAGCTTATACTATATATAGTTAGTATATTAATAGTATTGATAGTTATAAAGTTCATAAAGAGTATCTCTATAGAGAATATGTAATATATATAAACATATATTAGATTAATATGTATTAAAGCTTTCTAGATAGAACTTTATCAATATGAAATATACTTTTACTACCAAAGACTTTCATAAAGAAGTTAATAATATAAATAGTAAAATAAAAAGTATATAGATTAAAGTTTATAATAGTATCAGTACGATTAAATAGTATTATACCTCTTATACAACGTTTATAAAATATATATAAAGAAATATTAAAGATATTAAGAGAAGAAGTATTTTAAAATATAAATAAAGTAGTTAATAATACTCATAGCTCTAATAGTTCTATACTAATTCTACTTTTCTTTTAGAATATACTTATATATTAATATATGATTATTACTATTTCGAAATATAATAAGATATATAGTAATTGTTTGAAGAAGAATAAAAGAAATATATAAAATCTATATATAGTATTAAGTTTTAGATATCTTAAGTATATATGATAGCTTTTCTACTATATCTATCTACTAGCTTTTATTACAATTAGATATAGATATCTACTAAGGATACTAACGCTAAACTAGACTTTTTAAACTTATTTTAGTTAATAATAAGATATATATTATAGAAATAAAAGGCAAACTTAAGACTTCCTAAATAATAATAGTTAAGCTATACTACTAGCTTTAAGCTAACAGAAGTAATAATTAGAGCTCCTATAATAATAAAACTAAAGAAGAAGCTTTACTAAAAAAATAGTAGTAACCCCTAAAAAGAAGCTAAGATAATAAAGATAACTATATAAAAGTAATATTTCTATCGTTAAAACTAATCTTTCTCATACTATATAATATAATATCTATTATATAATAAAGAAGGTAGAAGTATTAGCTAAGACTATTAATTTTCATTAATATAGGTTTATTATAATACTAAGTAAATCTTTTGAAACGCTATATCTTAGGAAATGAGAAATCCTATTATTGAACAAAATACTATATTTTACGCATTTTAATATTGAGAAAGATAAGTAAATAGAAGTCTTTAACTTTAGGTTTATTCATAAAATTAAAAATACTAATAATATGCTATATAAGAAATTAAAAGCTTCAATAACTAATAGAAGACAAATATGTTTATATAATTACCAATAATATAGTAAATTAACTATTACTTTATATTAATACTATCAATAATTTGATATTCTTATAGAAATCTATTTCTATAATACTACTTAAGTATATATATATGTAAAAATATGGCTCAATTACTTTATATTAATAAAACTACTGATTAGCTTATAATAGTATTAGTTTATATAGAGGGTAATGTATACTATATATAATTTTGCCATGTGGGTATAAAGTGGTATTCTGGTTATTTATTGTTATTATTATATTATGTAGCATATAGTACTATATAAGGCTTTAGATTTATAATATAGCAATTGCTTACTAATTACTATGTATTTGGCTATAACTAGTCTTAAATACTTAGTACTTATTACTAGTAGGCTATAGAAGGCATACTACTATTTATATAGTAATATATATAGTTACTATAAACCCTATAGTATAATATAACTAATATTAGTAACCTCTCTTTTTACTATATACCTTAATACCTATCTCTTTATATACAAAATAGTACCTTTGGCGATTTACGCCTTTTTGCCTTAATAATACTTGAATATTGATTTATTTATTCTATTCCTTCTATTTAAATTACCTATCTTTCTATTTAAATAATTATATAGTTTGAATCACAAAGTCTCTTCAGGGTATAATTTAATATACGTTTTATGAAAGTATTAGTAATACTATTAATTCTATTAATTTATTATATTTTATAGAATGTATAGAATTTATATAACTATGTTAATACTATATCATTAGTTATATAGTACTTTTCTTTCGTAGTATTAAGTTTGATAAAGTATTTATAAAGTAAGTATGAGTTAGTATATATAGTAATTAGAATTTCAGGGAGTCTTTAGTATTAGAAGATCTTTTTAAATAATATAGCTATAGTATAGGTAAAATTTGTATTAGTTATTATAATGTAAATTTCTAAGGTAAGTATACTTTTAGTAACTTCTTTATTTTTAATAGAGAAGTAATATATAAAATTACTATAGAAATTAAGTTAAGTATTATTAGTAGTAGTATTTTAGCTTAGAACTATTATAAATATTAGTTGAAATAAGAGGTTAGTATTATTAGTAAATAAGCTATTAATAAAAATATAAAGATATATATTAAAGAAATGAAATAGTATAAAGTTAACATTAGGATTAAAGTATTTAATTTCCTACTTAAGATATTTATTATATATAGTAGTATTATTACTGAAATAGGCGCCAGCCGCTTAGGTTGAAATAACTAAAATGAACAAACAAAACAACCTTCACTAAACCCAGTCCTATAGCAATAGAAAATAGGGAGAAAAATCTAGAAGAATATATTAGATAAAGAGCGCTATATTTATAGATCTATAGTATAAAAAATATCTTAATTATAAAAGTAGTATTCTGAAATCTAAAAGGTAGAGTAGTAAATGAATTATATATCTCTTACTACTATTTAGAAGATGAATGCTGTAGATATAGGTTCATAGCTTATGCGTATATATTACTTATATAATAAAAGAAGCCTTAGGCCTAGGCCTATCATATTACCTAAGGGTTATAATTCTTATATTATATCAGAAGGGTTAAATAGTATTTTATATCAATATATTAAGATAAGATATATCTTATATATATTATTTAATCTTTTTTTAAGTATTTCTAATATTATATATATATTAATTAGGGCTAGTCCTTACTCTTAGTACGTTTAGTATAAGTAGAAAGTAATACTGTTAAGTAATAAGATACCTCTATTAAATACTAATACTATTACCTTTAAGAGGACTATTCTAGATCGAGCCTTAAATAAGGCTTTCAGAGCTCTTTATTTTTATAACATGAGAAATTACTTTATAAGAGGCTAAGGGTATTCTTAGTTGGTATACTTATAATGCTAAAGGTATTATTTATAAAATAAGAAATAAGGAGATATAGGTTATATATTAATATTTCTACTTATTATTACTCCTAATAGTATTTAGAATAAGATGCCTTTTAATAGGTATTAGTCTTAATAAGACTATCTAGTAATTTAATAATTATTATGATAAAGCCTAAGGATATTAATTCTTACAATATAAGGGTAATTTAGTTGTAATATATCTTATAGATTTCATTCTAACTAAAGTATAGGTTTATATAATTCTATAAAGTTATATTATTATATGATTATATGAGAAGAGAATTAGGATTATAGTTAAAGTTAACTATAAGCTATTTTATTAATTTACTAGTAATTATAGTAGTATTTTGAACTTGCTATTATTTTTTAAAGTCTTTAATTATAAGTTTTAACTTTTTATATATCATATTAATATCTTTATTCTTCATTTTGTTAATAATACAAGACTTGAAGTATTTATAATTCTTATAGAAACTAGGATTATATTAAATAATCTTAATAATACTAATAGTAATAATATGTTTAATTTCTTTTTTAATTAACTTTTTAAATAGTGCATTTAATATTATTATCATATCGTTTTTATAGAGATTAAGTGTTAGTATCAAATCTAATTATTCTTTAATTATAAAATATATTATGAAATAAAGTTCTTAGCTAGAGTCTAGAGGAGTTAAGTTCCCTTTTTCTAAGTTATAAGACTTAAAATTGGTTATATCTAAAATACTTAAGATTAAAATAATATATTGCTAATTACTTAAGTAGGGAGAAGATTGTTAATATTAATAGTAATAATATTACTATTGTTTTCAAAAATAGTAGCTTACAATATTTACTAAGCATTCTAAAGCTTTATAGAAATAGCTATAAATACAACTAAGGTATTACTGTAAAAGTCTATATTTCTATATAATATTAGATCTCTTATGGTAATAATATAAACACTTATAGATTTCTTATAGACTTTCTTAAAGATTAATACCTCAAAAATGTTATTTAATAGGATTTCTCAATTATGTTTAAAATATTGTTTTTAATAAGAAATTTAAAGCCTTAAGAATTATAAGGGAATTTGAGAATGTATATCTTACTATATATAATAAGAAGGTAATATAAGTCTTATTACCTATTTCTTTCTTATTGTATTTATATAAGGAATTATAGTAAACAGATTATAACTTAGGAAATGATAAGCCTATTATATATTACTAAAGTAATATTACTAATATATTTAGTATATTTATGGTAGATTTCTTTTTATTGCCTTATATATAATATAAGTCCAAGTGATAATATCTAGGGAAAGAAGTAGATTATCTATAAACTATAAATATATTCTAAAAAGAAGTAGAGTAAATATGAAGCTATTTAGCTTAGTAGTATTATTGATGATTCTATATACTACTTAAAGAAATACTTCTTAAGTAGTGATAAGTATTTTATTATAATAGATCTTATATATATAGTAGAAGAATATATAGTATTACCTTATCTTATTAATATTATTGAAAATCTTAAAAGGAATAATATAAATTATTAATCCTATTATTTTTACTTTCAATCTAAAGTCTTTAGATTAAAACATTATATTTATATTAATAATAATACAATCAGGAAGGCTTTAATACATATCGATTTATTATATCCTCAAGGTCTTTTATATTACTTTTATTTGAACATTGAATTAAAGTTAAATAGTATTAAATATTATCATAAAATTAATAATATAGAGTATAAAGTAGCTATTAACATGATTAATATTAATAATAATTATGAAATGAAAATTAGTCTTACTATAAGTAGTTGTTAGTTTATCTGGAGAGTAACATATGCTATACATAATCTTACGATATAGGTATAAAGTAGTATTCTAATTATTTGTTATTATTATTCCTATATTATATAGTACGAAGTGCTATATAAGGTTCTAGATCTATAGTATAGTAATTACTTACTAATTACTATATAATTAGCTATAGCTAGCACTAGGTACCTTATACTTATTACTAGTAGGGTATAGAAGGCATACTATTATATATATAGTAATATATATAGTTACTATATACCCTATAGTATAATATAACTAATACTAGTAACTTTTTCTTTTTACCATATATTCTAATACCTATCTATCTATTTAAAAAATAGTACCTTTAGAGATCTATACTTTTTTTACCTTAATAATCTTTAAATACTCCTTTATCTACTCTACTTAAGTTACTTATCCTTCTATTTAAATAGTTATATAATTCGAATTAATAAACCTTTTGAGGGTATAGTTTAGTATACCTTTTGTAAGAATATTAGCAATATTATTATCTCTATTAATTTACTATACTTTATAGAGCTCGTAGTATTTATATAACTACTTTAATACTATAATATTAATTATAAGGTAGTTTCCTTTAGTAATACTAAGTTTTATAAAATATTTATAGAATAAATATAAGTTAGTATATTTAATAATTAGGATTTAAAAGACTTTTTAATACTAGAAGATCTTTTCAAATAATATAGTTATAGTATAAACGAAGTTTATACTATAACTATAGTATAAATCTCTAAAGTAAGTATAGCCCTAGTAACCTTTTTATCTTATATAGAAGACTAATATATAAGGTTACTATAGAGGTTAAACTAGTTATTACTAGTAGTAGTCTTTTAACTTAAGATTATTATTAATCCTAGTTAAAATAAGAAGTTAGTATTATTAATAAATAAGTTATTAATAAAAGTATAAAGGTATATTTTAGAGAAATTCAGTAGTATAAAATTAAAACTATAGTTAAAATACTTAATTTACTATTTGAAGTATTTATTAAGTATAGTAGTATTATTACCTAAGGGTTATTATTTTTATATCATATAAGAGAGGCTAAATAATACTTTAGGCTAATATATTAAAATAAGGTATATTTTATATATATATTATTCAATATGTATCTTTCTAAGTACTTTAGGTATTATATATATATAAATAAGGGCAAGCTTTTACCCTTAGTACTTTTAATATAAATAGAAGGTATTACTATTAAGTAATAAGATACTTCTATTAAGTACTAATAATACTACTTTTAAGAAGACTATTTTAGGTTTAGCTTTAAATAAGGCTTTTTAGAACTTATTATTTTCATAGTATAAGAAAGTAGTATTTAAAAAGCTAAGAGTATTATTAATTTATATACTTATAAAGCTAAAAGTCTTAGTTTTAAAATATAAGATAAAGAAGTATAAGTTATATATCAAAATTTCTATTTATAATTATTCTTTATAGTATTTAGAATAGGTTACTTATTAGTAAGTACTAGTTGCAATAAGGCTATATAGTAGTTTAATAATAATTATAATAAAGCCTAAGGAATATTAGTTTTTAAAGTATAAAAGTAGTTTAGTTATAATATATCTTATAAGCTTTATTTTAGTTTAAATCTAGGTTTATATAATATTATAAAGCTATATTATTATATTAGTATACTAAAAGAAAGCTAGAACTATAGCTAAAATTGATAACTAACTATTCTATTAGATTATTAATAAGTATATTAATATTTTAAACTTATTATTATCTCTCAAGTCTTAGATTATAAGTCTTAACTTCTTATATATCTTATTAATATCTTTATTCTTAACTTTACTAATAATATAAGACTTAAAATACTTATAGTCTCTATAGAAAATAGAGTTATATTAGATAATCTCTATAATACTATTAGTAATAATACTTTTAACCTATTTTTAATTAAATCTTTAAATAGTAATTTAAATATTATAATAATATTTCTTTTATAAAAGTTAGGTATTAGTATTATATTAGACTATTCTTTAGCTATAAAATATATTATAAAATAAAGGTCTTAGTTAGAATCTAGAGAAAGTAAGCTATTTCTATAAGCTATAAGATTTAAAATTAGCTAGATCTAATATATTTAAGTTTAAAGTAGTATATTACTAACTATTTAAATAGGGGGAGGGGATTATTACTATTAATAGTAGTAATACTGCTATTACTTATAATAATAGTAGCTTATACTATTTACTAAGTATTCTAAAGTTCTATAGGAATAAATATAGATAAAATTAGAATATTATCATAAGAATATATATTTATATATAATATTAAATCTCTTATTATAATAGTATTAGCTTCTATAGATTTCGTATAGATACTTTTAAATATTAATACTTTAAGAAGTATTAATACTTTAGAAATATAGCTTAAAAAGATTTCTTAATTATTATTTTTAAAGTATTATTTTATAGCTATATATTAAAATTCTTAAGAGCTATAAGGGAGCTTAAAAATATATATCTCGCTATATATAATAAGGAGGTAATATAAATCTTATTAGTTATTTTTCTCTTTTTATATATATACTAAGGATTAGAGTAGATAAGTTATAATATATAAGGTATCTAGGTTATTATATATTACTAAAGTAATATTAATAATATACTTAGTATACTCCTAGTAGATCTTCTTAATAGTTTTATATATAGTATAAGTTTAAATAATAATATCTAGAGAGGGAGCTAAATCTTCTATAAAATAAAGGTATACTCTAAAAATAAGTAGAATAAGTATAAA
>AMCV02000021.1:1529003-1566589 GCA_000350065.2 Colletotrichum orbiculare MAFF 240422 | reverse complement strand
AGAAATAATTATTCTCTCTTTATTAAGAAGTAGTTATAGATACCCTTATTTTTAAATACCTAAGATGACTTTCTTACCTTAGTAGAACTAGTTATAGATATTATTTAATATAATACTAAGTTGATTTATATTTATAAAGTAGAATAAGAAAGGAGTATTAGAAGTATTATATAAAACATAATAATATTAAGAAATATAAGTATATTAATTATTCTAAATATAGTAATTAGAGATATTCTATTAAAATATATTATTATTAGTTTATTTTATAGAAGTATAAAGATTATAAAAAGGTTAATAGTTTACTTAAGTATAGTAAATTAAGAATACCTAGTAGTTGAGAAACTAGTAGTACTTAAGTTAACTACGATATCTTAGAAAATAGTATTTAAATAATAACTTTTAAATATAAATATAAATATAAAGGTTATAATACTATCCTTCTTAGTAAATCTACTACTAGAGGTAATATCTCAAGTAAAAGTATAGAATATTATTTAGTATTAGAGGATTCCTATAGTTTTACTTTTATTAAGAATAATAAGGTTTTTATTAAAAAATAATATTAAAAACTATTTAGGAGGAGTAATAGTTTTATATTTAAGGTTATATTATACTTAGTATTATATATCTATATTATTAAGCTTACAATCTTAAAAGGGGTTTTTAAAGTTATTATCTAAATTATTAATATTTTTATAATTTGTAAAGAAGGTTTAGTATACTATTATAAAGTATGTCCTAGGGTTAATATTCGACTTATATTAATTAAATAAGGTATATTTCTCTTTAAGGGTATATTATATAGATTAATAACCTATTTTACTATATATATAATACTTCTTATTTAAATAATTATATATAATTAGATAGGGAAGATAAGTATTATTTAAGATAAGTAGCTATAAGTTTTATAAGGTTGTATATATAGGGTATTAAGTAGTATATAGTATAATACTTTAGGGGTATTTTTAAGTAGAGTTATATATATAGTTAATTTAAAATTAATTAACAATTTCCCTCTAGTTATTATTTCTATTATTCTAAATATATGATAACTTTTAGATCAATATAGTATTACTTATAATTAATCTTAACTAGTTATAGAAATTTTAGAATATTATTATAGAACTAAAAAAAGCTAACTAGTATTTAAATATACTATAATATATACTTATAAATTAGAAGTAGAATACTATATCTATATAGAAGTTTAATAAGAAGGTTTTCTCGATATATATAAGTTTGAATATAAAGGCTTTAAAAGCGTCTTTTTTATTCTTCTTAGAGTTCTTAGTTATAATACTTTAATATATAATATTTTACTAGTCAGAGAAGTATAACTATTAATATTTATTATTTTTAAAGTAGTTTTTAATATAGTGAGTTATCTATTTAAACTATAAGTTAAAGCTAAAATTATTTAAATACTTAAAATAATATTTAAAGGCCTAATCTTTTAGTATAATTAAGAATATACTAGCCTATATATAATATAAAATACTAAGTTTAAAGTAGTAATTATAAAAGATATAGATTTGTATCTTAAATATATTATATAGGTTTCTACTATATTTTATATTCTTATTATATAGTTTTATAAGGTTTATAGTATACTTAGTTGAAGTATTATTAAAAAGAGTAGTAGAAGTAAAATATAAAGTATACTTATAGTATCCTTCTTAGTATTAGAGATGTTTTAAAATAGTTGAATATAGGATTAGTAAGGCTAACTATTATAATAGAAGTCTCCCATTTTATATTATAAATATATAAACTATTTAAATTAGTTATAAGTATTTCTTTCTAACTTCTTATTATAAAAGTATTATTAGTATTATATATTTAACTTGAAGTCAGATATTATAGAAGAATAGAGTAAAATCTAATTCTTCTAGTATAAAGTTATTAACCTATTTAGGGTATTTTTTAAAGTTAGTCTTAAGGTTCATATAGTATTTTAGAATTTCTTAAAGTTCCTTATAGATCTATAGGGTAAATTCTTATTATTAACATAGTTAGTATAGTATTATAAAGATTTACTTATTATTTATATTAATTTTAATATTATATACTATAAAGTAGTCTCTAACATAGTATAGTATAGAGATATTAATAAGTTATTATATTACTAGAAACTAATCCTTAAAGTTATTTTTAAATATCTAAAAGAATTCTTAATTATAGAATCTTATATATATATAGAAAGTTATTTAGTATACTATATAGGTAGAGATTTTTATAAAGTTTTTATTTATAATATTCTAGTAGTTAAGATTAAAGATTTAATTAAAACATGTTACATTAAGGTACTAGTAGAACTGTATAGGGATAGGGATATTTAAAAGTATTATTATTATAAATATAAGAATACTTAGAGTAAATATCTTATTTATAAGGGTTAATTAAAATATTATTATAAAAGCAGGAATACTAAAGGAGTTTTTAAGAAGTTATATAAGTCTCTTGAGGGGTTAAAACTAGAGATACTATAAATCTCTAGTATTAAAATTCTAGTAATAACTTAAAGAAGGTTATTATATTTACCAAATATATTCTTATAAGTAAAAAATAAGAGTAATTTTTAGTTTCCTAACAGTAGCTATTAGAGAATATTTTATTTTAAACCTAAGTTAAGTATAATTATTAGTATTATAGTAATAGTTATTTATAAAAAGTTAGTATATAATTTAAAAGCTCTTAGTAAGATCTTAAAATAAGGAGGATCTAAAGTATCTAAGTAATAAATCTTATAATCCTTTATTTTATATAAACTTTAGATATAGGGTTTTTATAATTACTTCTTCTATTATAATAAACCTTATTAATTTATAGTATAGTAATATATCAAAGGGTTAACTACTAATTAGTATTAGTTTATCTAGAGAGTAATATATACTATATATAATCTTACTATATAAATATAAAGTAGTATTCTAATGATTTATTAACTCTATTCTTATATTATATAATATGAGATATTATATAAAGCTCTAGATTTACAGTATAGTAATTACTTACTAATTACTATATAATTAGCTATAGTTAGCACTAGGTACTTTATACTTATTACTAATAATAGATATTCTAGTAATACAAGGCTTAAATATAAGTATAAAGCTATAGTCAAGTAAGGGGAAAGCTAAGTTTGAATAATTATATAGTATAGTATATACTTATTAAGAAATCCTATTACTTAGTATAAACCTAGCCTAATATATTTAAATGTCTATTTATTTTTAGATATACTAACTAGTAAGATTATAATAATACTATATTAGAAACCTATTATTTAAATAATTTAAGAGTTTAGGCCTAGCTTAATAGGAGAACTAATTCTTATAGCTATTAATAGTAGTATTAATAAACTAGGGGAATAATTACCCCCTTAGAATAATAGTAATCTTTCTAAAACTAACTTAGATTAATTAATCAAAAAAGAAGTAAAGAAGTTAAAAAAGAAATAGAAGTTAGAGAGATTAGTAGTATTATATAGGGGAGAAGATCTAGAGGAAAGAAGTACTAAAAAGTCTTCTATTCTTATATCTAACTCTAAGAAATAAAAAAGAGATTTTTTAATTAAATAATTAGCTCCTATTAAGTATTAAAAGAATAGTTAATTAGATTTTAATAACTTCTTATTCAAATTATAAAGATAGTTTAACTTAGTAGAAGATAATTTTACTAGAGATAAAGATAAAATCTAATATATAGGCTTATATTTAAAAAGTATTATATCTTATTAGTAAATTAAATAAATTATTATCACTTATAATAATAATATTAAGTAGATTACCTAAGTAGTGATAGAAGAATAGTTAAAGTCTAGTATAAATAATAATAATATTTAGATTATTATAATAATAGTTAAATTAGATATAATTCGCTAGAAAGTTAGTTAATCCTACTAATGGTTTATTAATATATATAAGTCTTTTAAAGGAGAATACTCTAATGTTTAACTAGAAAGGCTCTAAGTTATTAATATTATTAACTATTTATTATTTAAATTAAGATATATAATTATAAATAAAAACCTACTAGTTATATATTAAGAATTAAATTATATAGTGAAAAAGGTAGAAATAGTTAAATAATCTCTAGGTAAGTCTATCCTAGTAGAATTTATATTTAGAATACTAAAGTAAAAAGACTATAGACTATTAGTTATATAGATATTTATTTTAATTTAAGAGATAAATAGGGAAAGTTAGTTAAAAGAATTATCTTTTATAGTTACTCTTTCGCCTAAGATTAAATAAGAAAAAACCCTATAGTTCTAAATAACTACTCTTTAGAGTCTATTTAAATATTATAATTATAGAAAAATAAGCTATATATTATACTAATATAATAAAAATACTTATTATATTTATAAAAAGTTTAAATATATTAGAAGACTTTATTATATTTTAAAAATAGGAGCTAATAATATTTATATTTTATAAAACTTAGAGTCTTAAGCTAAAGTATTAGTTTATATAAACAGAAGTTAGAAAAGGGAAAAATACTTATTAATTTAAAGGCTAATAAGAATATCTTGGGCTAGAAGATACTATATAATACTAAGCCTATAGAAATTAACTTAAAACTAAAAGTATTAGGTTTTTAGAAAAGAATAATACTTAAGTATAGAATACAAACTATAATTATAAAGATTATAGATAATTTTAATATAATATAGATAAAATCTTATATATTCTAAATAAGTAATATTAATAAATATAATATAATCCTAGAGATCCCCTAGAGAAGAAAGATAAGATTTAAGCTAAAATAAAAAACTCTAGGTTGGATTTATCTTTTAATTATTACTAATTTTAAACTAGCATATAAGACTAAGGCAATTAATAGAACTAAGAAGTAATCTAAATATATATTAGTAATTTTAGCTATATTAATATTAATAGAAAGAGAGTAGTAGGCTATTTAGTAATAATTTATAAGAGATTTAAATAAAGAAAAAGTTAATCTTAGTTAATTACTATTAGAATACTAAGAGTAAACTTATATTTTTAATATAAAGAAGGCTAGTATCCCTATAGAAGAAGGTATTTATATATATATAATAAGATTAGAAAAGAATAAGAAGTTTCTATAAAACCCTATCTACCTCCTTATAGAAAAAGAATTAGAAGAATTATATTAATACTTCATATTAGCTTTTGAAAAAAATAGATTAGAATATTAAAAAGTCTTATAAGAATACTAATCCTATTTATTTTAAAAAAAAGAAATAAGTTAAAGTTATATATAAACTATAGAAATCTAAATGATATTACTATTAAGAACTATATATTACTACTACTTGTTAGTAAGATTTTAAACTATTTAAGAAGAACTTTATAATTTATTAAATTAGATCTAAAAGATATATACTACTAAGTTTATATATAGTTAGAAGATAAGTAGAAGATAGTATTTTAAATATAATATAAGTATTTCAAATATTATATAATATTATTCAGTTTAATTAATACTTTAGTAATTTTCTAAATATATATTAATAATACTCTAATAAGTCTTATAAATATTATATATATTATCTATTTAGATAATATCCTAATATTTACTAAGATTAAGGAGGATTATATAGAAGTAGTAAGGGAAATATTAAGCTAGTTATTAATTATAAGGCTTTGTATTAATTTAGAGAAATATAAGTTCTATATATAAATAATTAAGTTCTTAAATTTTATTATTTCTCTTAAAAATATTATTATAAAAGAAGAGAGAATAGTAATAATTAAAGAATAACTACTACTTATTAGTATTAAAGAAATCTAAATCTTCTTAGAGTTTAGAAGGTTTTTTAAGAGATTTATTTAGAACTACTTTAAAATATATATTAAGCTTACTAATTAATTAGTTAAATAAGTAAAAAGAGAAGATATAATAACCCCTAGTATAATTAAAACATTTAAAAATCTATAAGATAGGTTTATTTAAATATTTATTCTATAATATTTTAATCTAATCTTTCTAATTTATATAGAAATAGATACTTCTAACTTTACTATAAGAATAATAGTTGCCTAATTAGAAGAAGGATAGTAGTAACTACTAACTTATTTCTTATAGAAATTAAGAGGAATAGAATTAAGATGTAGTATACTAGAGGCTAAATTACTAACTATTTATAAAATAGTACTTATATAGAAATACTACTTTTTATACTTATAATATAAAGTTACTTTTATTACTAATTATTTAAACTACTAGTACTTAGTAGTAAAACTCTAGTTTAATAGCTATTAAATAAGATTTCTTTAAAATATAATATTATTTAATTATATTATTAACTACTAACTAGAGAAATAAAACCTAATAAATGATCTATTTAGACGATTAAATTATTAATTTATAGAAAGAGAATTCTAAAGAGCTAGAAGTATTTTGTTAGAAGACTTCCTAAGTTAATTCCTAGATAAAGTAATAATAGTATCTTTTTAAAGCTAAAGGCTAATAATAAACCTAGACGATATTATTCTAAAAAGATTAGAAAAGATATTAAAAAAAGAGATCTAATAAGTATAGAAAGAGACTACTATTAGGAGAAGAAAGAAATTATACTAAAAGGGTAATAATTAGTTTATTAATAAAGAAAGAGGGGTGAAATTCTAAAATAAACTAATTATCTTCAATAGATATTAACTTTAAGTTGACTTATGAATAGCTTTTTATGATAAACTTTTAAAGAAATACCTAGGTATTACTAGGATACTTAAGAGGTTAGAATAAATATACTAATAAAAGTCTATAAGAAAGGATATTATAGAATATATGTTAAAATATATAATATACTAGTGATTAAAGCTTTAATAATACTTCCTATATAGTAAGTTAATACTTCTACTAGTATTTACTAACCTATAGTAATATATTAATATAGATTTTATTATCAAATTACTTAAGTTGATTAGATTCTTAGAGAAAAGTTATAATAGTACATTAGTAGTAATTAATTGATTTATGAGGTATACGTTCTATTTATTAAAGAAAAGAATTTCTAATAGTAGACGAATTAATAGCCCTCTTAGTAAATAATATCTTCTTTAAATATAGAATTCTTCAAATTATTATATCTAATAGAAATTTACTATTTACTAGTAGATTTTAAATTCTTATTACCTACCTATTAATTATTAAGAACAAACTAAATATAGTATACTATCTATAAACTAATAAATAAATAGAATAATAAAATTAGAATATAGAATACTTCTTAAAAATAATAATTGACTTCAACTAAAATAATTAAACTAAGTAGTTACCTATAATTAAATTTATTTATAATACTTCAGTCTATAATACTACTAGGATTATACAAACAGACGCCTTAATTGATTACTTACTAAAAAGACTTTATAATAACTCTCTAGAAAGTATTGAACTTAAAGTAGTCCTTATAGTCAAAACAAAAGTAAGATACTTCTAGTTATATTAATAGTAGCTAAAAGCCTTACTAGAAAAAGTAAATAAAAAATATACTAAGTAGTATAATAAGAAAAAGAAGTAATTAGACCTCAAGATTAGTAATTATATATTACTATCTATTAAGAATATTTAATAAAAATAACTAATTAAAAAATTATCTAATAAATATTTAGAACTATTTAGAATAATATAAATAGTTAATAAGAATTAAATATTTAAACTTAACTTAAATGAAAAGTATAAGATTTATAATATCTTCTTTTTATTATAATTAGAAAAATATAAAAGTAATCTACTAGTACCCTAAATGGTCTCTATTAAAAACCTAAGAAATAATATATATAAGATTAATTATATAGTAGATTATAAAAAATTATAAAGAAACTATTAGTATTAAGTTAAATAGAAAAAATATCAAATAGAGGAAAATTCATAGGAATTTCAATAGAATATATTATTCAAACTAAAATTAGAATATAGAAAATGTCTCCTAAAAATTACTAGTAAGTTATAAAGAAAGTAGTATATTTAAATCATTGGTAAAATAAAACTAAGAAGCTTATATTAATTTAAAAGCTAAAGAAAAAATATAGAAAACCTAAAAATAGTAATTAATCTTTAAAAAGAGAAAATATATAAAGTATTAAGAGGGGAATAAGGAAATATTAGATTACTTAGTATTATTATTATTACCTTCTTTATTATTATTATTTCTATTTCTACTACCCTCTTCATTATTATTATTATTATTAAGCTACTTAAGAATCTTAAAAGTTAAAAAATACAAATTAAGAATCTTAATATATTAAACAAATAATATTAATAAGTAAGGAATTACTAAGGGGATATTAAAAAGATAGAAAAATATTTATAATATAAAAATAAGTTAAAAACTACTCTAGAAAGATAATCTAGAAGTTTATAAAAATAGTAGTCTATATCTTAATAATACAAATTTATACCTCTTAAGCCTACTAGAAAGTAGTAATAATTCTCATACCTCTCTTTAAGAAGTAGTTATATTATAAAGTAGTAGTAGCTATAGTTTTAATAACTATAAACTAATACTTATAAACTAGCTACTCTACTTCTTTATCTTTAGCCTTATACTTAGTATTAAACTTATTAATATAAAAAGACTTAGCCTAAAAAGCCTTATAAGTAGTAACCTAAGCTTTTTTAAAATCCTCTTATACTAATAATTAATAAGAGAATGTTAAGAAATAATAATATAAATTTCCTATTTTAATATTATAAATAGTTATAAAAGGGTTAACTTTAGATAAAAGATTATTAAAAAAATAATTTAAAGTAAGAACTATAAGAATAATAATATGAATAGCTTAAAGAAATATTAAAATATACTTTATAACCATAAGAATAGCTTATAAGAAGAAGGATAGAAATATATGAGAATATACTCCTTACTATATATAGTAATATAATAAGAATACTTATTATTAATATCTAAAATAACTAGTAGAAATAAGAAAAGAGAAAGTAGTAGAAATATATTAGTAGTCTTATAGTAAAAGGGGGGAATAAGAGAGTAACTAGTTGGCTTCTAAGTAGTTATAAAGTAGAAGTAGTAGTCATAAGAAATTTAGTATATAAAGTTATTATTATTATTATTATTATTATTAATTAGAAAAATATAAGGGGTATATAATAATTCAGCACCTCTTTTTTTTAAAATAGTAGCTTCTTTTTAAATAAGAATAAGAATAAAGAGAGGAAATACTAGAAGAATAAGAATAGGAGTAGTAGGAGTAAGAGGAGTAGTAGGAATAGATATTATAATTAGTATTACTATTATTTTTAACAACTGAGAAATAAAGTTATTAATAAAAGAGAAAATAAGGGCGACTTATAAGTAAGATTAAAAATTCAAATAATAGAAAAAGCCCTCTCTTAATTAAAAATAATTAAAAGCTTCTTTAAAATAGAAAATAGTAAAATTAATAATAAAAGGGTTACCTATAAGTTATTAAGGGGGGATAGTAAGAGTAGTAAAGAAAATAATATTAATTTCTAAAGTTAGAAAAACTATAAAATATATACTATTCTAATCTAATTAGTAAAAATAGTATTCTATAGGATAAGTAGGAATAGGAGATCTATAAGTTACTATTAAGGGAAACTTTATATAGTTTCTATAAGAATTAAAATACTATAATTATAATAGATATAAAGTCCTTATAATTAGAAATAAGAAAGAAACCTTTTTGATATCTTTATAATTAAAGAAGACTAGTTATTTTATATAGAAGCTTTAAATTAACTAGAATATAGCTATAATTAGAATATATCTTAAGAAGTTAATATTAACTAAGACTTAATATTAAGAGGCTGAGATATAAAGCTTAGAATAAATACCTAGGTTCTAACTAAAAAGGAGTACTAAAAGGGGAGTAGAATATTACTATTTTATACTAATATCTTAGTAATTAGGTCTTAAAGATAGGACTTCTAAGAGAGGGGATTATATTAGGCTATTATAGAAAAAAGGGGTATTAAGGGGCTATTAGAACTCCTATATACTAGCCTTAACTACTAGAATGATAGATATTCTAGTAATATAAGGTTTAAATATAAGTATAGAGCTATAGTTAAATAAGGGGAAAGCTAAGTTTAAATAGTTATATAGTATAATATATGCTTATTAAGAGATCTCATCACTTAGTATAAACCTAGCCTAATAGTAAGGTATAGAAAGCATACTACTATATATATAGTAATATATATAGTTACTATATATCCTATAGTATAGTATAACTAATAGTAGTAAAATAAAAATGAAACAGGGCTATATTATATATTTAGTATTAATAATAATACTTTTTAAATATATTAAAAGTACAATACTTAGTTAGATATCTTATCTTATTAAACATATTATAGATGTCTATAATAACTAGATATTTCAAATAGTAATAAAGTCTCTATCTTTCTATTTCTATAAATTATGAAGATATAACTAATCTTTCCTTCATAAGAAATATCTATAGATATTCTTATTTTATAATAATTAGTATAACTTTCTTACTTTAGGAGAACTAATTAGAAATATTATTAAATATAGTTCTAAAATAATTTATATCTATTAAGTAGACTAAGAAAGAAATATTATATAGTATTATATAAAATATTATATTATTAAGAAGGATAAATATATTAATTATTCTAAATATAGGAATTAGAAAAATACTATTTAAATATACCATTGTTAGTTTGCCTGAAAGAGGTATAAGAATTCTAAATGGGTTAACTATCTATTTAAATATAATAAACTAAGAATATCTAGTAGTTAAGAAGTTGATAGTATTTGAGTTAGATAAAATACCTTGAAGAAATATTTAAATAATAGCTTTTAAGTATAAATATAAATATAAAGCTTATAGCGCCTTTCTTAGTAATCCTACTATTAGAAGTATTACTTGAAATAAAGATATAGAATACTACTTAGTCTTAGAAGATTCTTATAATTTTACTTTTATTAAAAACAATAGGGCTCTTATTAAAGAATAATATTAAAAATTATTTAGGAGGAGTAGTAGTTTTATCTTAATAGTTATATTATACTCAGTATTATATAATAATACTATTAGACTTATGACCTTCAGGAAAGTCCTTAAGATTATTATTTAGACTATTAATACTCTTATAATTTATAAAGAAAGCTTAAAATACTATTATAAAATAAACCTTAAGCTTAGTATTTAACTTATATTAACTAAACAAAATATACTTCTCCTTAAAGATATTCTTCATAGACTAATAACCTATTTTACTATACATATAATACTTCTTATTTAAATAACTATATCTAAAAGTATAAGATGGATAAGCTCTATTTAATATAGATAGATATAAGTATTATGAAATAGTATAAATAAGGTATCAATTACTGTATAGTGGGACGTCTTAAGGGTATTCTTAAGAAGAATTATATAAATAGCTAATTTAAAATTAATTCTTAACTTACTTCTAATTATTATTTCTATTGGTCTAAATATATTATAACTTTTAAATTCATATAGTATTACTTATAACTAATTATATCTATTTATGGGGACTTTTAGAAATTACTATAAGACTAAAGAAGGCTAGTTAGTATTTAGATATATTGGAATATATACTTATAAGTTAGAAGTAGAATACTATATTTGTTTAGAAATATAGTAGAAAACCTTTCTAGATATATATAAGGTTTAATATAAAGGCTTTAAAGACTTCTTTTTTATTCTTTTTTATAATTTCTAGTTATAATATTTTAGTAAGTAATATTTCACTAGTTAGAGAGGTATAATTATAAATATTTATTATTTTCAAAGTAGTTCTTTATATAGCAAGTTATATATTTGAACTATAAGTTAAGAGTAGGATTATTTAAATATTTAAAGTAATCTTCAAAAGTCTCATCTTTTAATATAATTAAGAATATATCAGCGCCTATATAGTATAAGATATTAAATTAAAAGGAAAACTTATAAAAAATAGAGATCTCTTTTATAAATATAATATATAAGTTTTTATTATACTTTATATACTTATTATATAGTTTTATAACATCTAAAGTATATCTTATTAAGATATTATTAAAAAGAATAGTAAAGTTAATATACAAGAGGTATTTAAATTACCTTAAAGGTTATAAGTCTTTATATTTACAATATACTTCATATATATAGAGAGGCTTTATGTGAGGAAGGTTATATATTAATAAGACTAATAAGGAGAGTTAGAATTATAATATTAGTATTAGGAGTATAAGAGCTAGCTAGTTATATTATTATTATCTTTCTTCAGCTATATATAGAAAAGCTAAAGCGGGTTTGACTTTTTAAACTTCTAATTCAATTTTATAGTAAAAAAGTATAATCTTCCATTCTACTTTTATAAGATTACTAAGCTACTCTAGGAATTTCTTAAAGGTTTATCTAAGACTACTATAGTATTTATTGATTTTAGTTATTTTTTCAAATATCTATAGGATAAATAGATCTTATTAAGTAATTTAATATAAAATACCAAAAGTCCTTTTACTATTTATCTTAATTTTGATATTATAGAAGAAGAAGTAATGATAAATATAATAGGTAATTTAAATATTAATAAGTTATTAAGCTATTATAAATTACTTTTTAAAGTCATTTTTAAACATCTAAAAAAGCTTATAGCTATATAAGCCTAAGTAGTTCTAAAATACTACTTAGTATACTAAATAGATTAAAGTTATATTAATATCTGTATCTATAGTATTCTTATAATTAACATTCTAAATCTATCTATATAGTATTAGATCTAAGTATTAGTAAATCTTTATAAATATAGGGATATTACTTAGTATTACTATAATTATCAAAAAGATACTTAAAGTAAGTACTTCTCTAGAGGCTAGTAACTTAAATATTATTATAAAGTTTAGAGTATTATAAAAAAGATTATTATATTAACTTATCTATATAAAAAGTTATAAAGGGGTTTTTCGAGGAATTAGATAAGTTTCTTATAATTGAGAGGCTAGAGATAAAATAACTTCTAGTAGTATAAAGGTCTAGTAGTACTCTAAAGGGGTTATCATATTTACTAAACGTATTTTATTAAGTAATAATTAGGGGTATATATTTAACTCCTTAAAAGTACTATAGGAAATACGTTAATTTGATTAAACTAAGGGTTTTAACTAAATATTACTATTTAAGTCTTATAAAAGTCTCTTCAAAGTATTAGTAAGCTATTTAGAGTCTCCTAATTAAAGTCTTAAATTAAAAAGAGTCTGAGATATCTAAGTAGTAGTTCTTATAATCCTTTACTTTATATAAGCTTTAAATATAGTTTTTTATAATTACTTCTTTTATTATAATAGACTTTATTAATCTATAGTATAGTAATAATAGAAGGGCTAACTACTAACTAGTATTAATTTATCTAGAGAGTAATATATACTATATATACTTTTACTATATAGGTATAAAGTAGTATTCTAATTATTTATTATTATTATTATACTATATAGTATATAATACTATATAAAGCTCGCGATCTATATTATAGTAATTACTTACTAATTACTATATACTTAGCTATAGTTAGTATGAAATGCCTAGTATTTGTTACTAGTAGAATGTAGAAGGCATATCATTATATATATAGCAATATATATAGTTACGATATGCCCTACGGCATAGTATAACCGACAAATAGTTATATTTAAGAAATCTTATTACTATTATTATTACTTAGCTATTAGATAGCTTTATAGAGTTAAGTATATACTAATATATAATATATTCTAATTACTATAAGGATAAAGTAAAAATAGAAACTTCATTATACAATTTATACTTTATAATCTCTGGACTAAATAATTCATATTTCAATATTATTAATATATAGATAAATAATACTTTTAACTTCTATTTACTTAAGTTTGATAATAAAAAAGAAAACGAATTCTTCTAAGTAAGATTTATAATAAAGCTGAAGTTAATATTTATAAATAATAAAGTCTTTATACTTAATGGAAATTTAATGTTTCTTAGAGATAATAGTAATATAATCTTTACTTAAAAAAGCTTAAATAAGAAGATTAGACTTATTGTCTATATATCTAATAAAGTAGAGTTAATATATATTAAGGAATAAGGACAAGGAATATATATGACTTCTATTATTAATTAGAAATATATTATAGTTTCTTTATTATAGTTTGTTATTGAAACTTAATAGAAGAAGATATCAAAAGGTTTAATAAGTATTTAATATAATAGATAAATAACTTAGAATAAGACTTAGTATTGATTTCTATTGATATTAAAGAGATAAGGTTTTATACCTTTATTAATAGATCTTTTATTAATAATGAAATTATAATATCCTAATTAGGATTTATTATTATCTAAGGAATGAAAGAAGATAATGAGGATAATAATACTTTTAAATTTAAAAGCAATATCTTCTTTTTATTAAATTAAAAGGAATTATAGAAAATATACTAGTTTCTAAAGTTTGTAGTATAATTATAGAAGTTAATATAGGGTATATAATCTCTACTATTATTAGATAAATAGCTATATACCTAAAAATACTAATAATACTAATAGTAATTTAGACTAATTCCTACTCTTTCTATGAATACTTTATCAAATTGAAGATTACTAAAGAGAAGTATTTTATAATTAATATTATAGTATTCTAGTAATTATATAAGTAAAAAGAGACTTTTAAAATTTATTAGATTAATAGTAAGAACAACTATATGAATAGTATAACTAAGGAATTTGATAATTAAGCTTTTAAAATATTTATATTAATAAAGAGAGTAATAATATAGATAGAGGGATAAGTTATAAGAACTATTGATAGTTTTAAGAAGGAGATAAAAAAATAAAAGAAAGATATATAAGATAATAAGAAGAAAGTAATAAAAGGAAAAAGAAATATATTATGATAGGAATCTAGAATACTTAATGCAATATTAAATAAGAAGTATTATTTATAGTATTTATATAGCTTTTAGTGTAATAAGAAGGATCTATATAACTAGAGGTAATTTTATACTACTTTTATATTTTATACTACTTTTAATATTAAATATTTTACAATGATGAAAAAGTATTACTAGTATCAAGTTAAATGTAGTATTAAGATAGGTCAAGTTATAGTAATAAGTAACTAAGTAGTTAACTTACTTCTTTAGACTAATAAGAATAAAAAGATTATTATATAGATTTATCTTTATAGTATATAGTATATATATATATTGAAACTTAGATGAAGGTATTATAAATAGAGACAGCTAGTTACACACTATTTACGTAATTAATTAATTATAATATTTACTGAGTATCAACTAATAGCTTTTATAAGAAGAAGTAATTATTGAGTATAGGTTTTGTAGTATATTTATTATGAGTAATAAGCTAGAGAACAAGTAGTATATTATTAAATTTCATAAGTGATCTATTTTCAAATAATAAACTATTTCTATCTGTCATTTGTAGGCTAATAGTAGTATTAAAGTTAGATATTGATCTATTCTTTATATCTTTTTAGGTTGAAAAGTGGGGAGTAGTAATAAAGATTCTTGATTCTTATTACTTATAAGATTACTTATAGATTAAATAGTAGTTTAAATATTAATAATATATATTTCTTCTTATTTAAAAGATACCTACAAGATAATAATACTAATAAAGATTCTGGTATTTGTATAGAGAGCTTTAGATTAAGTATTAATATAAATAAAAGAAGAGAAATTATTATTAACAATAAGGATATTTATTTGATTAGGTATAAATGAGGAGAGAGTTATAAAGATAATTATAGAATACTATTAGAAATTAGTAAAAGATTTCAATATTTAGTAAATTAATAATTGTTAGCTTGAAAGATTAGAAGTAAGAAATTTTATATTAGTCTATAATATGAAGGAGGTAATTAATAAGTTATTAAAATAGAAATTAGAATATTAATAAATTAACTTTTTTAAATCTTTTTATATATATTAGATTCTTCTTTATATAAACTTATAATTCTATTAGGAGAGGAAATTTAAATTTAATATATAATAGTAATTATTTATGGAACTTTATTTAAATACTTATAAAGTATTAGAAATTATCTAACTTATATATTTTTAAATCTAAATTAGAATTAGAATTTAAAAAAGTCTTCTTAATAGAAAGTAAATCTATAAATATTAGAGAAATGGAAATTTATAAGATATGTATAATCTTAAGAGAAGGTAATAGTAATAGGGAAGATTGATTTTGAATATGATAATAAGTATACTTATTAAGTATTTAGGAGATTATTAATATATTATTAAAAGATTATATATTTAAGATTTATTTTTCTAAGTTAAATTTAGAGAGAAGAGTAATATAGTAGGGAATACTTCTTTAGAATTCCAATTCCTCCCTAGTTAATATTTAGAGGTATAAGTATATTCTTATAGGTCTAAAGGGATAGTTCCTTTTTTATTATTATATGTTTTATTGAAAGGTTTCTCTTTTTAGCCTTAAAGTCTGAAACCTTAGAGTCTAAATTATTCTTCTAAACTTTAGGGAGGGAAGGCTATAAATCAGACAAAATAGGGCCTTATTTTACTACTTCTATTATTTTCAATAGTTAGTAAGCCTAGTTGTAAATCTTTAAAATTGGAGTATTTTATTTTCTTCCTTAAATTGGATATAACTATCTATTTTAGCGGGAGAATTAGATATTTAGAGAAATATCATAAAAGATGAGGAGTATAGTAGAAAAAGGTTTTGTTTATATTTTCAAGTCTATTTTATATTCTTTCTTTCTTTTATTTTCATAATCTACTTATTAAATCAGAGCCTAACTAAAGATTCCCTGTTTTATAACTGTAAGTTATTATTATATTTTAATATATTTCTAAATATAAGAAAATAGTTTATTCTAAAGAGGCTAAAGAGGGGGATTATATATAGAAGGATAAGTAATATATATAAAAGTAATATTAAGAATATAATGTAAAACCTTTTATTGAAGAAAGGTAATCTTAAGAAGCCAGCTAAAATTAAGATAGATTACTATTAATAATTTAATCCTTTTGGAATTCTAAAGAATTTTAATTATAGAAAGAAAGAAATTATGATGTTGATTATTTGACTAATAATCTTTATTAGAATATATCTAATTATAATTCTATTGCTATTAGACTTTATATTGTTAAAATTATAAGTCTCTCAATCTTAAGCCTTATAGAAGAGGTAGTTAGTATAAGGGGTTCTAAGAAGGAAGATATATTTAAAATAAGGTTTATAGACTTAAGAGCTAGTTTAATTATTATAGATAATACATATTTATTTCTTATTATAATCATAAGATACTATATTCTAATTATCATATTTCTAAATAAAGAAGCTATATATAGTAGTTAGATAATTAATAGGTTTTTAGATTTACTAATTATCAAAATAAATAGGAATTTGATAGATAAAGATTCCTTTTCAAAAAATAAACATCTTTTTAATATATAAATAGAGTTTCTTATAGTCTTATAGACTTATAAGAGTACATTATAAAGTTATTTATATAATTTAAAATTCTTTATAAATTTAGAGTTATAATATAAGTATTATTTTCAAATAGTTATTCTAAGAAATATTAACATATAGAAGTACAGAACTAGTAATTATTCAGTAAAAAAGTTAATATATAGAAGAAAGTAAAGGGAATATTAACAATCTATAGTTGGTTGGGCTAAAGCAATTAAGACTTATAAATATATACTACTTATTACTTTCTTTATGATAAAGAGGCTAAGATTATAGATCAAACAAAACGAGTTAAGCTTTTTAGATTTATAAGAGTAAGGAATATAAATATTTTTAATTAAAATAAAGTAGCTATATTAAATTATAATTAGGAGATATTAACTATAGATAAGATAAAGTAATAATTAGTAAGTTAAAAATAAAGAAGAGAGGAAAGATTAATAAGATATAAATTAGAATAAGTATTTCTATACTTCTATTCATAATAAAATATAATTAAAATTAAAGTAATATTAAGAAGTCTTATTAGTTATGAGGGAGAAACTGTTTTATTTAGAAGCTTAATTATACTTCTTAAGTAAATTGGTTAAAAGGTATATATTTATAAGCTTAGGGTTATTTAAATAAGTATTTCTACTTTGCAATGAAGTTTGGTTTTCATTTTAATATATTAATAGATATATTCTACTTTTCCTAAGTCTAAATAAACCTGTTATTTTAATAAATACTTTTTCTAGAGAAAGTATTATTTAACCCATAGTTTTAAGTCTATGAATATTTCTACTATTATTTAGCTAACTCTTCTTTTTGTTTCATACTATTGAATAAGGACTTTATTTGATATCATTACAGACTGAATAGAGTTTCTTAATTTTAATAATTTTGATATTTTAAATAGTAATTAATATTACTAGTAAAATATGGAATGAAGAATATTTTGTCTAATTTGGAATTTAAAGAGTAAAATAAATCTACTTCTAATAGTATGTTTTAAAAATCAATTCTATTAAGAATATCTAAAAGATTATGATAAGTATCTTCTATTTTATATCACTATATATAATAAGAAGTCTTAAAACTCTAATATGAATATTAAACTTTAGTAAGAGTAATTGCCTTACTAATTTCAATTAGAAGAATCAGTAAGAGTAGAATATTTACTTAGTTACTTCTATATTATAATTATTAGAGATAATTATATTATCAATTAAGATAAGTTTTTAGAATATCTAGTTAGATTATATAATTCTATTAGTCAGATGATACAGAAAGCGGAATTAATTTGGAAAGCTGAATAAATAGGTTTTATCCCAACTATGTAAGATTATGTAATAAATATTTTAATTTACTATATAAGTATGAATAAATTTATTAAGAAGGGATTAAATAATATAACTAGTAATATACAAAGAGATGCTTTACATTCTTATTCTTTTTATATAAATAAAATCATACAGTCATTTAAATAGATCTCTTGATAGACTAATAGTAAGGTTATATATAGTATTATATCATATAATAGGTTAATGAATATATAGAGCATAGATCTATTAATGTTTTGAGATTTATAAACTTATTTATAAGAGGGAATAAAGAAGAGTTATAATATTTATTAATTTTCTGAGTTTATATTATATTAACTAGATATTACTTGAAATAAATATTAGGAATAATACTTTTCAATTAAATATAACAAGTGTTTATCATAATTGAGGTTTTACTTGGAGAATATAGTTATAAGTGTATACGAAGTAATTAAGAGGCTGAATGTTCTTGGGGATTCTACGACTTACTTTTAACTAGTGAAATACTTATATTCAATAGAGTAATACAAGAAGCATAAAAAGCAGCTTATTAAAATAGAAATAAAGTTAACAAGAAAAATTAAATATTAAGAATATAAAACAACCTTTTAAATACTTTAGATTTAATTTTGTAAAAAATGTATTTACTCACTATGATATCAGAAGTAGTAACTAGTGTTACTCTAATAAACTAAACTTAACTAATAATAGGACTTTTAATAAAATATTCATAAACCTTTTAACTACTTATGAAATTTAATTTACTTTATAAGAATTATTATTGACATTATTTAGAGTATTATTTATAAGAATAGTTTTTTTAGAGTTAAAGTTATAAAATCTCTATAACTATTTGTAAGAAGTTAAATAGAGAAAGATGAAAGTATAAAGAGACTAATCTATTTAACTCCTAATCTTTACAATTAAAAGGTTAATAGGGAATCTTATTTTAGTAAGATTAATAGACTAGGAGTTATAACTAAGATGTTAAATGAAGAATTCAAGTTAATATTAGATAATTAGTATCTTTCTTTAATACAAGACTAATATCTTAATAGCAAATCTATATACAGTTATTCTTAAATTACTATAATTTAGGCTTAGGAATAAACTAGCAAGACCCTATTATATAATAAGAAATAGTTAAATAAGAAGTCTACTTTTATAATATTAAGAGTATATTATAAGTCATAGAATATTTAGACTCTTAGAAACCTACTATATCTTTCTCTTTAGATTTATAAAGTAGCCTTACTATTTACCTAATACCTAAAGAAGTAAATTTATAATATATTAAGAAGAATTATCATATCAATAGTAATTCATTTAAATATAAATAGTAACTAGTGAATAACTTATTAATAAGTCTATAAGAAATTAATATTACTATATTTCTTATTAGTAATAGTAATATCTACCAAATTAATCTTACAGTAAATTAGATAATAGAAAGGATCCTTTATTCTAATACTATATAAGAAGATTCTAATAATAATTATTCTATTGAAATAGTAGAATAATTATTAAAATTCTATACGAATATAAGTATTTTGCCTAATATAAAGAGATGACTTAAAAGAAATATTTAAATAGTATTAGGAGACTATTAATATAACTAGATAACTTATAGTTTTGGAGTAGTAGAATAGTCCAAAGTATTTATTTGGAATAAGATATTTAATATTATAAATTAACTATAAGCTTTGATAGATAATCAATATAAGTATAAAAGTGAGATTTCTTTACTCTTATATTAAGTATTAATGATAAATAAATATTTCAGACTTTATAATAGTATCTATATGAATCTATTAATTTAAAGAGTAGCTAAGACTTATAAAGATTATAAGACAACAAATTATTGTTTACTTACTTTTAATAATAACCTATTATAAATATTAAGAAGATATTTATAAAGCTAAGAATAAATCTAATAATTATTATAATAATAATTCAAAGTATTGAGATGAGGGAAATTAATATTAAGACTTAAGAAGATATTAGAGAATAGGACGTATTAGGTAAATTTAATTTTATTATAGATATTGAACTAAAGCTTCTAAAAGAGAATATAAATATATATTCTACTTAAATCTTTTCTCTTAGTATCAGTTTATTAAATTCTTCTAATATTACTTCTATGCTTTTAAATTGATATACTACTTTATATTCACTTTTTGAAACCATATAATTATATAACTCTTTCTAATTCTATAAAAGAATCATTTATAGGTTAAAAAGTTAATTATCAAGTTTAAATTCAATAAGATATCCCTATTAAATTAGTAGTCTATAAATTATTATAATTTCTAATATAGGAAGCTAGCTATAATATCTTTGAAGACTAATTTAAATTCATTATCAACAAATTAAAAATACGTAGATAGGAAGAATTAGTAGAGATAAGGTTAACAATAAAGAGAAATTTGAATAATTAGACTTAAGATAATTATAATAATATATATAAATTTTCCATTAATTACAGATATTATATAAGACTTCTAATAAGTTTAAGAGAAGGATTATAATAGGCTTAGGCTTAAGGTCTTTTGTATTATTTAAGTAATATATATACATATGTATAAATTATAAGCCTATATCTATAGTCTTTGTGTTCTAAATAGTAGTAGGAACTATATTTTTGATATATTATTCTACTCTTTAGATTTTAAAGTGCTACTTGTATAATTAAGATACTTTTTATATTATTGATCTATAAGTATAGCGCTATTTATTAAATATAGTTTTCTAGATGTTTCCCCTTATTCTCTATTGCTATAAGACTAGGTTTAGGAGAGGTTGTTCTGTTTGTTTGTTTTCATTATTCTGGCTTAAGTGGCTGGGGCCTATTTTAGTATTAATTTAATGAACTTTAGTAAAGAAAGAAGGAAAATTGAAACAATATATGTTATAAAAACTATACAATAGTAGTAAAAATAACATTTTATTAGTAAGTTGAAAACATTCTAAATATATAATAATAATAGATATATAGAGAAAGCTAATGAAGAATATCAATATATTGTGTAAGATGAAAAATGAAAGAATTAATTTAATAGATAATATTGTATTAGATAGAATAACTATTAAAGATAATCTTAAGTAAAAACTAAAGTTATAGGTAAAAGTAGAGAAACTTATGAAAAATAGTTTTAAATGATACCTTATGGATATAATCATACTGAAGTTTTAAAAGATTTATGTAGAAGAATATCTTATTCTAGGGTAATTAATTAAGATTATAAACTCAATAAGCTATTTATAGAAACTTGAGAACGAAATTCTGATAGAAATGTTAAAAACCTAATAGTATAAATTAGTATATAATTTGAATTACTATAAGACATTATTTATAGTAATTATATTACTATAGATAATTAAGATACATCGGTATAAAATATAATAAATAAAATCAAGTCTAGTTTTAAAAAGCCTAATTCAAAGTGTTATTAAAATATTCAAAGTTTGTATTTAAAATAAGATTTTCAAGTATAGTTATACGATGTATTAAAACCTTTTCTTCTTTATTAAGAAGGAAGATAGTAAAATAAAACTTATTAACTTAACTATCAAGATTAATAGTATTATAATTGAAAATATAGAATTACTATTCAAAGCTAATGAGCTTTCAGAGAACTTTAATATATATAAGCTTTTATTGTTTCTTAATATTCTCTCAAGATATAATTAAATCCTTCTTAATTTAAAGAATTAAGATCTAACTATTTTTCTAATCTTATATAATTTGCCTAAATATTATATTTTATTTATAAAAATTACTAATTCTATCACTTAGTTTATATTAATTATAATAGAGGTCCCTATAATTTAACTTCTAATTATTATATAATACTTTTACATAATATTATAATAATGAAATTGACAAATACCTTTAGTAATAAAGATAACCTTCATTATTTAAAGATTTATAGATATATTTAAAATATATTCAGAATATGAATAGAATTCTTACAAATATTAAACTAGTCACTTATGTAATTGTAATAGTTAAATTATAATCAGTATAGAAAATAGTTATTATTATAAGTTATATATGAAATATATATAATTAATAGTTGGAAAAGTCCAAGATGATTAAGATAAACGAATAGAAAGTATACCAGAATGATATATTATATATTTAGCCCGCTATTTAGTACGTATCCTTATACAACGCTTAGTATAAAGTCTCTATAATAGCAATAAAACCTAGTAATATACTATAGCTTATATATATCTCTATAAGTAAATGTAGTAAAAAGAACTAAGTAGTGTAACGTTTAGTTTGAACCTAGCTCTAACTAAGAAATATAATATTTCAGAAGTTAAATTGTTCTGAAATGTTACTATATTTTACTACATCTAAGTAAGGAATTATTCTAGTATTATATACTTCCTTAATGACTTACTTAAGAAGGATATTTCTTTTTAATAGTTAGAATTATAAAAGATAGGAATCAAGTAATTATAAAATATATTTTATGGTATTTCTATACTTATTTCTATTAGTTATAATTCAAAAGGAAAATGTATCTACTTAGTAGTTAATATTAATAAAAGTAATTAAATATAGTTTTAAGATAGTTTCTCAACTAGAAAAGAACTATTATTTATTATAAGAATAGATTACTTATAAGTTTAAAGCTTAGTTATGAGATAGAAAAGAAAGAGCTTTAGTAATTGTAAGAAGCTTTAAAACTAGTTTATAACTATCTATATAATTAGTATTTCTTATTAAAACTAAATATGAGAATATTGACAATTTAGCTTAATATTATAATATCAAACCTTTTAGGAATACTTAATATTTACTAGATATTTTAACTATAAATATTTAACTTTAAGGTCTGTTATATTATCAGTATAGCGAGTTTCAATAGCTAATGAGTTATCTCAAAGGCTTTTGAAACAATTTAAAAGAAATATTCAAATTAGAAAAAGAAATATTAATAAATAGATTAATAAGTAAATCTCCTTTATATATATAAATATATGCATTTTCTTTAAGAAAACATATTCTTCTAATAGTAGGTAATATGTAAAAAGGTTTTCAATATAAATATTAATCTTTCTTGAATTAGTATTACAAATTCTAAGCTAATACTTGTTATAATTATATTAAGTAATTTATAAGTTTAATTATATGAATTTTCATATACTACTTATTCTCTACTAATTCTAAAGAAACTACGTAGTATTAATCTCAACTATCTCAAAGTATTTAAATATAAAGTATTAAAATTCTAGTTATAAGACTAGTTGCTTTTTATATAAGTAATACTATATAAGTTAGTATTTTAATAAGTAGAAGATAATTTAGTAATATAGTAGAAACCTATTATAGTAGTATATCATCAGAATTGATATTATAGTAAAAGAGTAGTCTTCTATAAGTTATTTATTTAATATTACTAAATAGATGTATATAGAGAAATATATAAAATGATGAAGGATTGATTAGATTCTTAGTTATATTAAGCTAAATATATAAGTAATATCTATAGTTTGATTATTCTATATAAATACCTATTTAGTAGAATCAATTTAAATATTTAAGAAAACAATAAATAGTATTTTATTAAAACAAGGAATATTACTATTAGATAGCTAGAAATATAGTAGTTGAGTAGGATACCTTTAAAAGCTATTATAGAATTCTTATAAGAAGAAGTAGTTATATAATATAGTTTTCATAATATATTTATTGTTAATAGTAAATTAGAGAATAAGTAATATATTATTAAATTTGATGAATAGTATAATATAGAATGATAAATTACTTCTATTTATAGTCTCTGGCCTAGTAATATTATTAAAACTAGATATCAATCTATTACTTATATCTTATTAGTCTAATAATCAAGAGGAGTAATAAAATGGTTAATTCCTATGATCAATAGTATTATTTATACACTGAATAATAGTTTAAATATTAGTAAAATATGCCTTCTTCTATTTCAAATATAATTATAAAGTAATAATACAAACTAAAGTTGGAACATTCTTATAAAAGGTTTTAGATTGAATATCAATATAAGATAAAGAAGAGGAAGCATAATTAAAAACAAAACTATTCATTCAGCGTAATAGAAATAGGCAGAAAGTAGTGAAATTAACTGTAGGATAATACCAGAAAGTAGGAAAAGGTATAAATACTTAGTAAGCTAATACCTTTAAAAATAGGGAACTAGAAGTTAGGGATTTTATACCTATATATAATATAAAGAAAATAATTAGTAAATTATTAGAATAAAGATTAGAATACTAATAAACTAAGTCTTTTCAAATCGTTTTATATATACTAAAGCCTTCTTTCTTTAGATTAGTAATTCTATTAGAAAAGAGAATTTAAAATTCAACATATTGTAGTAATTACTTAGAAGGATTTATCTAAATACCTTTAAAATACTCAGAATTATTAGATATAAATATTTACAGATTTGATTTAGAACTAAAAAAAGGAAAGATCTTCTTAATAAAAAGTAAACTTATAAATACTAGGGAGATAGAAGATTAAAAAATATTTATAGTCTGTGAGAAATCGAGGAGGCTACCCGAAGGGGCCTCTAGGTATTATATAGAAAGTATATAAAGAAGTAAAAAAGCTTATCTTATTACTATTAAAATATAATATATATAGAGTATTTAAGCCTTTGAAATATTACTTTTAGAATATAGCCTAAGGCTTAATTTTATAGCCTATATAGCTATATCTATTTTACTATATAACCTTCTAGGCGTTAGATGTAGTTAATAGCTAGAGGAAGCTATTCCTAGTAGTTTTCTAAATATAAAAAGCATTTGAATAACTGTTTTTAAGTATTCGAAGTGTTCGAATAATTATTCTTAGGTGAGAGCAATAGGGCTCTCAAGCTATAAAGCGAAAGTAATAGGGCTTTTAAGCTTTTAGATTTATCTAGTAAAAGTAACGATTCTAAGTAGCCTCTACTATCTGAAAACAGCCTCCCCTATCTTTTTTGAATATTCTTATAAAAGATAGGGGGATTCTAAATATAGCTCCAGAAGTGTCTCTAGTACTTTATAGGGTACTACTACTTTTCTATTTACTTTAGGGATATATAGCTACTCGAGATTATTATTTAATCGATATATAATAAGCTCAAGAGTATACTATATAAAGTATAACTACTAAGCTAAATAAGCATATAAGATTTACCTTCTTTAGAATACTTCTTACTTATTATAATCTTTATACTTAGTATATTCTATCTTATTAGTGGTATAAAAGTATTATTCTAAGTATTTAATCCTAATAGGAGCTAAAGCCTAATAGGGGTTAAAGTTTAGCTATTAGGTAACCTATATCTTTTTTGAATATATAAAGCCTATTTTTATAATAGCTTAGAAGATATATATCTAAGTATTAGAGTATTGAATACTTACTAAAACTATTATAAAGGAATAGACTTTTAATTCTTTCTAAGCTATTAGGATTAGCCTCTTTTAAGGTTAGATCTTTACTACCTTAGGTATATAGTTTGAACGATATTGAAATATCGACTTCGCTTTATACCTAATTAAACCAAGGTATTTTATATAGGCTTTTAAGCCTTCTCTACCTCCCTAGAAATACTGAATGATATTAGTACGTCTGAAAGGTAATATTCGGATATCTTTGTTCAGAATTTCAACTACTATAGGCTAGGTCTATTATAACTGAAGGAATGCTATTTTAAAGGTAGCCGATCCAAGTATAAGTAGGACGGAAGGTAAGAGTAAAGCGAAGTTAAAAGAGGGAGAAATAGCTAGCCTAATAGCATAATGAGAGTACTATAAGGGTACCTTTAAGAGGTCAATAGTATTAATATTAAAAGAGATATATAGGAGCATCTTAAGATAGGTAGTATTCTATATATATCTAAAGGGATATATAGGGGCACCTCGAGATAAGTAGTACTATATATATATAAGAAGGATTAAAAAGAGGTTCTTACATATACAGGCGTTCGAATTTCGGTAAATAAAAGTTATCAAAGTCATTATAGATTATTCGATTTTGGTAAAACAAAGGTTTAAGTATTTACAAATACTAAAAGCTAGGCTTATAACTATGGGAAATCGAGGACGCTACTTACAGGGGCCTCTAGGTACTATATAGAAGGTATATAAGGAAGTAAAAAGGCTTGTCTTATTATTATTGGGATATAGTATATATAGGATATTTAAGCCTTTAAAATAATACTTTTAGAATATAGCCTAAAGCCTAATTCTACAGCCTATATAGCTATATCTATTTTATTATATAATCCTAAGAAAGAGTAATAATAAGAGGAAAAGAGTACTTTTAACTTAAGAATAAATATACCTATTAAGTATTTAGAAGATTATAAATATAATACTAAAGAATCTTATTTTTAAAATCTATCTCTTTAAGTTAAATTAAGAGAAAAAAGTAGTATATTTAAGAAATATATTTCTAACATTCTAATATCTTTCTAAATAATAATTAGGAATATAAATACTTATTTATAAACTTAACAAAGTAAAACGGATATAGCAATATAGGCTATGAAAACTAGGCTACAGGCCACGCTCCGAAGCAACGTTTCAAGGGCTTAAATATCCTATATATACTACAATTTAGTAGTAACAATACAAGCCATTTTACTTCCTCACATACCCTCTATATAATACCTAAAGGCCCCTTCAGGTAGCCTCCTCGATTTCTCATAGTTATAAGCCTAGCTTTTGGTGTTTTTCGAATACCTAAACCCTTTTTTTACTATTTAAATAGTTATGACGACTTTGATAACCCTCTTTTAATAGCCCTCTTATACTGAAATTAAATTCCTATATATATAAGAACTTCTTTCTAATCCTTCCTTTCGACATTCATATAGTATTATTTATCTTAAGACTTTTCTATATGTCTCTTTTAGTGTTAATAATATTGACTTTTTGACCTCTTAAGGGTACCCTAGTAGTACTTTTATTCTTACTATACCTTTAGGCTAGCTATACTACTCCCTCTTTTAACTTTATTCTACTCTTTACCTTTCTACCCTATTTATACTTAAATGAGCTATTATTTGAAATAGTATTCCTTTAGCTATAATAGACTGAGCCTATAGTAGTCAAATCTAAATACTAATCTAAATATTACTTTTCAGATATACTAATATTATTTAATATGTCTATGGGGGTAGAAAAGGCCTAAGAGTTTCTATAATACCCTAATTTAACTAAGTTTTAAAGTAAAATCGATATTTTAGATAATATTATTTAAACTATATAATTATAGTAGTAAAGATCTATCCTCAAGCTACTCCTAGTAGTTTAGAAAGAATTAAAAGTCTAACTCTTTATAATAGTTTTAACAAACATATAATACTCTAATACTTAAATATATACCTTCTAAGCTATTATAAAAATAGGTTTTATATATTAGAAGAAGATATAAATTATCTAATAGCTAGACTTTAGCTTTTAGTAAACTTTAGCTCCTATTAGAATTAAATACCTAAAGTAGTACTTTTATACTACTAATAAGATAGAATATATAAAGTATAAGAATTATAATAGGTAGGAGGTACTTTCAAGAAGGTAAGTCCTATAATCTTATTTAGCTCAATAGCTATATTCTATACAACACGCTCTTAAGTTTCAATCTAAGTAATAATCTCAAGAAGCTATATATCCCTAAAATAAAAATAAGAAAGTAGTAGTACTTTATAGAGCGTTAGAAATACTTCTAAGGCTATATTTAGAATCCTCCTACTTCTTAGAATATTAAAAAAAATAGGAAAAGCTATTTTTAGATAGTAAAGGCTATTTGAAATTACCTACTTCTATATAGATAATAAGCTATAGCCTCAAGAAACTTAGAACCTATTCAAGAGGCTTAAAAGTCCTGTTTAAAAGCTAGAGAGTCCTGTTACTTTTACTTTACAGCTTAAGAGCACTATTGCCCTTACTTAAGAATAGTTATTTAAATATATTTAACATATTCAAATACTCTTTTATATTTAGAAAACTACTATAGATTGCTTCTCTAGGTATTATGACTATCTAATACTTAAGGGGGCTATATAATAAAATAGATATAGCTATATAAGCTATAAAAACTAGGCTACAAGCTACGCTCTAAAGTGATATTTCAAAGGCTTAAATACCCTATATATATCGCATTTCAATAGTAACAATACAAGCTATTTTACATCCTTATATACCCTCTAAATAGTGCCTAGAGGCCCCTTCAGGTAGCCTCTTCGATTTCTCATACTGAAAAAATAGTTTTATTTATTCTTTATTTTCTTTTATTATATTCTTTATAAAGAGATTTGATTTTCTAACCTAAAGGGTTAAAACTTTGAATTTTAGATTATTCCTCTAAGCTTTAGGGAGAAAAAGCTATAAATTAAAAGAAGTAATATTCTATTTACTATTTCTATTATTTCGAATATTTAAAGAAACTTAGTCTTAACTTTAATAACAAGAATATTTTTTTTTGTTCATCGGATTAAATATAACCATTTACTTGAATACGAAAGTTAGATATTTAGAAACCTATAATAAAGAATAAAAAGAATAATAGAAAAAGGTTTCATTTATATTTATAAATGTATTCTATATCTTTAAGCTGTTTTCACTTTAGTATTTCCTTTATTAAATACGAGTTTAACTAATAATTCCCTATTTTATAATCTTAATTCTTTACTATTATTACAAACCTAAGCCTTAAGACTTATATAAAAGATTACTATTAAGACTCTACACAACTATTACTCCTATAGTTTAATAAAAAGTGTTCACCTTAAATATAAACTCTCCAAATATATTATAACTGTAGTATAATATTATGAACATATCTCTTATAACTAGCTTCTAATATTAATAAACCTTTTGTTTAAATTTAACTTAATAATAAATAGTAAATCATATAAAGGAAATAGAAAATAATAAAACGTCATAGTAGATATGCATATTCTAAAACTTCTTATAGGAACTTTGATAGAATAATGATAGATTAATCTAGTAGAAAATGAAAACTAATCCTTCTAAAAAGCCTCTATATAACTTTAATAAGGTTATAAAGTAGTTTTACAAATAATATAAATATCTCATATAAAAAAGAAACTACTCCTAATTAACCTTCTTTTGATAATAATACCTTCTATTTTCCTATATGATAAAGAATTTCATAATCGAAATTAAATATTAATTAGATTTTTATTGACATATTAGGAAACTTCTAATAATTCTTATAGCTTAATCTATTACTTAAAGTTTAAATATAAGTTAGTAATTCTTTTATAATATAAGAACTTTAATATAAGTAAAGTCTTAATATATTATTCTAATATTTTATGAAGAATTATAAGAATTTCTATTATAATACTTAAGCTTTGAGCATAGTGATAGCATTCTTATTGTCATCATCGTTGTCGTCAGTAGTAGTATTATTATAGGATAAAGAGAGGGCTAGTCTCAGTCTATCGCTCTTTTTTATCTATGAAGCTGGAATTATCAAGATACACTAGTAGCATTCTAGTATAAGTCAATATTGTAAGTACTACTATAGTAAGTTTAATACTTCAAAGCTACTACTATAGAAACTATTATACTACTTATACTAGTAAGTTTATATACTTAGTTATTACTCTACTACTTTATATTACTTATATATTTCTAGGTTAAAACTAGGTCTAAACTAAATATTATACTACTAAGTCTTTTTTACTATATCTACCTATAGAGATATATATAGACTATAGTATATTACTAGGTTTTCTTTTATTTATAGAGATTTTATACTAAGCATTATATAAAACTACTTATTAGATAGGGAGCTAAATATATAATATACTAATACTTAGGCTTTTAAGAAGATATATTACTTCTAATAGGAATTTAGATAGATATTTACAAAATTCTTTCAAAAGGTTAAATTAACTATAAAATAGATAGAAAGATACTCTCAAATGAAGAATATCTAGTTAAATTACTTCTAATTAACTTTCCCTTATTACATTTACATAGCTACTATGAATTATAATATTAATTAAATAGACTACTATTCTATAACTTAATACTACTATACAATTATAATGAATCTTAAGATTCTCAATATAGAATTAGGAAATTATAATAAGTAATAACTTCTTTTTTAACGAGAGTTAATAGGTAACTAAAATAAGAATATATAGATAATAAATATAAGAATAGTTTAAACTATCCTAATACTAGTATAATACTAATATAATACTATTCTTCTTTACTATAGGGAATTCAACAAATAGGTAGCTTGAGTTAGTAAGTTTTAATTAATTATTACTATACAAATATATAAAGCTTATTATGCAAACTCTATCGTTATCTAGATATATATATAGATCAATATTTAAATATATTATAATACTAAGGATTATTTTATTATTGAATATAAATTGTACTTCATTTATTTATTAGTAGTTTCTAATATAACTATTTAAATTCTATAATCAGATAAAAGGATTACAAGTATTATGGAAAGAGTATAGCTTTTTAGAAAAGACTTTCTAAAGGGTAAACTAGTATAACTGTTGATAATAATATCATAATAATAAATAGGATCGAAGAGATATAGGGATAAATAGATAAGTTATTTATCTTAATTCCTATATTAATACATGATCTGTTTTTTCTTTCTACTTAAATTAATAGTAATTATAACTATTATAGAAAGATTAGTAAGAAGTTTTGAAAATAATCGATCTTTATATTAATTATATTATTATGGTTAAATCAATTAGATATTATCTTTAATATTACCTAGAGAATCCGTATTAATAAAATAACTACAATATATATTAATTTTAGTAGATGGATATTTAAAGCTTTATTCTACATACCTTTAAAGATAATATATCTACCTATCTCTAGGAAATTATAATTATAATACTAAAGGAATATTTTAGATTTTATAAAGATCAAGATAAAGATAAATATAATGAATAGTGTAATTATTTAGTCTATTAACACTATACTAAAAGCAATACATATAAATAAATTTATAAATCTTATCAAACTACGAATTATAATGTCTTGTAAATTCAAAGAAAGAAATATAAATAGATAATAGTAAGTTTATTATCAACTAATATAATTCTAATAATTCTACTACTAATGATCCTAGAATAATTGATACTTATCTTTGTAGCTATTTGTACCTTTTATAGACTTATTTAAAAAAGATCAAGCTTATAACTTTCTACTTTATTAAGAATCTATTAATTATTATATTTATTGAAAAAAGAATTTAGATAGAATAGGATTAGACTTACTATAGGAATTACTTTAGTATATACTAAAAGAATACTTCTTTAAGATTTAATATTACGTTCTAAGCCTAAGAAATAAAAGCTTAACCTAAATTAACTTATTTATAGCTAAAGTACTTATTTCCTTATTTAAGAATTTAGAAGAAAATAGTAATATTAAATAAATCATAATGTCTTTAATACTATTAGTATTTATAACTATTATTCTTTATTATTAATTAGAGAGATATTTTACTTACTATTTCAAGTAATATAATTTATACAATAAATATTTATATGGCTTTTCATAAGGTTTATATCACAAAGAAAGAAAAGTATAAAACTACTTTTTAGATATACTTCAGCTTATTGAAATGACTTGTTATATTTCCTAACTTAATAAGTCTATCTATGAATATATAGTATTATATTAATAATCTACTTTGGAATATTTTACATGACTTTATTATAATTTATTTTAACAACAGGTTTATCTATAATTATAGATTAAAAGGTAACTGTAAGGGTAAAGTTAAACAGATCTTCAAATAATTATAAAACGTTAGTTTATATTTAAATTTAGAAAGAAAAAGACTTTCCGTAAAATAAATCAAATATTAAGATTTTATTAGTAGAATAGAAAGGAATATCTATAATAACTTTAGAAATATCAAAATTATACAAAATCAAGAAATCCCTAAGAATATCAAAAATATCTTGAGGTCTTTTGACTCTATAAATCTCTACTATAATTTAATGAATTATTTATCTAGTTTAATAAAGCTTATTATATAGTTCATATAGCAAGGGGTATGATTTTATTAGAATACTATATATTAATGAATATTTAAAATATTCAAACTTATCTTTATTTAAAGCTAATTATAACTTAATAAGACTTAGAATAATATACAATAGTAGAAATAGATTACTTGAAAGTTTTCTTAAATAATTATTTCTTATAAGAAAAGAAAAATAATATATTAGAACTAATCATTTATCATTCTATTAAACTTACTTTAATTTAAGAGAATTATATCATTTATAATAAGGGATTATTAATAGTTATATTATATCTAAAAATATAATTAGTACGATTATAAACTATAATAGAGTTATTTATTATTTTATCTACTTATAGAACTTTGAGATACTTTAAAAACTTTATATCTATTTAATGTATTACATATTTAGCCCCCTATCTAGTAGGTAGCCTTATACCATACCTAATATTGAATCTCTATAATAAAAAAGAACCTAGTAATATACTATAGCTTATATATATCTCTATAAGTAAATATAGTAAAAAAGACCTAGTAGTATAGTATTTAGTTCAGACTAAGCTCCAACCTAGAAATATATAAGTAATATAAGGTAATAGAATAATAACTAGATATATAAACTCATTAGTATAAGCTATATAATAGTCTTAGTAATAGATTTAAAGTATTGAACTTACTATAGTAGTATTTATAATATTGATTCATACTAGCAAGCTACTAATAATACTACTAGTATACCTTAATAATACTAGCCTTATAGATAAAAGAGAGCGATAGACTATAAACTAGCTTTCTCTTTATCCTTAGAATATAAGTTAATAGCTATTTATAATAATACTACTACCAATAATAATAATAATAATAATAAGAAGAATACAGACTACCCCTAGCTACTACTTCCTACTATATTTAACCTTTATAACTTTAATATAAATATAAATCTTATTAAACTATTAATAACTATAAGGACTATAGCTACTTTTATAAAAGCTTAAATAAGTTAGTATTACATAAGGGTAATTTTACTACCCTCTATAGCTTTCTTAAGATAATTATAATTAAGTTTAGCTTTAAGATATTAATAGTAGATAAAACTATTAGTATAGCTAAGAAGTATAAGATTAAAAGAATAAAAAAGAATCTAGTATCTAAAAGTAGGGTATTTAATAATACTTCTAAATACTTTAAATATATATTAGAAGTAACTTATTAGGTATTTGTTAGTTGCGCTATACTGTAGGGTATAATAGTAACCGTATGCATTACTATATATATATAGCAGTATACTTTCTACGCCTTACTAGTAATAGGTGCTAAGTACCTAGTACTAGCTATAGCTTATTATATAGCAATTAGTAAGTAGTTATTATACTATAGATCTAGAGCTTTATATAATACCTCGTATTATATAATATAGGATTAATAATAATAAATAATTAGAATACTACTTTATACTTATATAATAAGATTATATATAGTATATATTACCTTTTAGATAAATTAATACTAATTAGTAGTTAACCCTTCTATTATACTACTATACTATAAATTAGTAAGACTTATTATAATAGAAAAAGTAATTATAAAAACCTTATATCTAAAATCTATATAAAATAAAAGATCGTAAGATTTATTACGTAGATATTTTAGACCTTCTCTACTTTAAGACTTTACTAAGAACTTCTAAATAGTATATTAAATTTTTATAGATAGTAATTATTATAATATTAATAATGTTACTTAACTTAATTTTAAAATAAGGTTTTCCCTAATAACTATTATTAGGAAGTTAATAACTACTTTTACTTTTTACTTATAGGAGTATATTTAGTAAACATAATAACCTTCTTTGAGTTATTACTAGAGGTTTAATACTAGAGATTGATAATATTTCTAGCCTTAAGTTTTTAAGAAACTTATATAACTTCTTAAAAACTCTTTTAATACTTTTACTTTCATAATAATATCTAAATTAACCTTTATAAGTAAGATACTTACCCTAAGTATTCTCATGCTTATAATAATAATACTTTTAAGCATCTCTATCTTTATAAAGTTTTACTAATACTTTAATCTAATACTTTTCAGCTAAATTTCTAATCTTAACTATTAGAATATTATAGATAAGGATTTTATAAAAGTTTCTAGTTATATAGTATACTGAATAACTTTCTATATATATATATAGGATTCTATAGTTTAGAACTCTTTTAGATATTTAAAAGTAATTTTAAAGATTAGTTTCTAATAATATAATAACTTATTAATATTTCTATATTATATTATTTTAGAGACTACTTTATAGTATATAGTGTTAAAATTAAGATAGGTAGTAATTAAATCTTTATAGTATTATGCTAACTATTTTAATAATAAGAGTTTATTCTATAGATTTATAAGGAATTTTGGGGAGTTCTAAAATACTATATTAGTTTTAGAATTAACCTTAGAAAATACTTTAAGTAAGTTAATAACTTTATGTTAGAAGAATTAGACTTTATTCTATCTTTCTATAATATTTAACCTAAGGTTAAATATATAATACTAGTAATACTTTTATAATAAGAAGTTAAGAAGAAATACTTATAGCTAACTTAAGTAATTTATATATCTATAGTATGAGATAGGAGACTTCTATTATAATAGTTAGCTTTACTAACTTTATATTTAATTATCTTAGAACCTCTCTAATACTGAAAGGAATACTATAAGTATATTTTATACCTTATTTCTATTACTTTTATTGATAATATTTTAACTAAATATACTATAGATTTTATAAAGCTATATAATAAAAATATAGAATATAGTAGAGGCTTATATAATATATTTAAGATAAAGATCTATATCTCTTATGATTACTACCTTAAGCTTAATATTCTATGTTATATATAGGCTAATATATTTTTAATTATATTAAAAAACTAAATTCTTAAGTATTACTTTAAGTATTCAAATGATCCTAATTTCAACCTATAGTTCGAATAGATAGCTTATTATATTAAAGACGATTTTGAAAATCATAAATATTAATAGCTATATTTCTCTAATTAGTAAAATATCATATTTCGAAATATTATAACTAAGAACTTTAAGAAGAATAAAAAGAGAGTTCTTAAAGCTTTTATATTTAGACTTATTTATATTTAGAAGCTTTTCCTATTAAACTTCTATATAGATATAATATTCTACTTCTAACTTATAAGTATATACTATAATATACTTAAATACTAGTTAGTTTTCTTTAGCCTTATAGTAATATCCTAAAGCCTTTATAACTAGTTAAAATTAGCTATAAGTAATACTATATTAATCTAAAAATCGTAATATATTTAGGATAATAGAAATGATAACTAGAAGTAAGTTAATAATTAGTTTTAAATTAATTATATATATAACTCCCCTTAAAAATACCTTTAAAATACTACGCTATATAATACTTCATACCCTATATATATAGTTTTATAAAACCTATAACTACTTATTCTGAATAGTATTTATCTTCTCTACCTAATTATATGTAGCTATTTAAATAAGAAGTACTCTATATATAGTAAAATAGGTTACTAGTTTATAAAGTATATTTTTGAAGAGAAGTATACTTTATTTAATTAATATAAATTAAATATTAACTTTAAAGTATATTTTATAATAATATACTAAGCCTTTTTTATAAAATATAAATATATTAATAGTTTAAATAATAATTTTAAAAACCCCTTTTAAAATTATAAGCTTAATAATATAGTTATATAATACTAAGTATAATATAACCTTAAAGATAAAACTACTCCTCCTCCTAAATAGCTTTTAATATTACTTTTTAATAAAAGCCCTATTATGTTTAATAGAAGTAAAATTACAAGAATCTTCTAAAACTAAGTAATACTTTATATTCTTAATTAAAATATTACTTCTAGTAGTAGAATTACTAAGAAGGATAGTATTATGACTTCTATATCTATATTTATATTTAAAGGTTATTATTTAAATACTATTTCTCAAAATATTTTATTTAATTTAAATATTATTAGTTTCTTAACTACTAAGTATTCCTAATTTACTATACTTAAGTAAACTATTAACTTCTCTATAACCTTTATGCTTCTATAAAGTAAACTAGTAATAATATATTTTAATAAAATATTTCTAATTATTATATTTAGTATAATTAATATATTTATACCTCTTGGTATTATTATATTTTATATAACATTATAAAATACCTTTTTCTTACTCTATTTTATAGATATAAATTAACTTAGTATTATATTTAATAATGTCTATAACTAGTTCTATTAAAATAAGGAAGGTATTTTAATTATTTGAAAATAGGAGTATTTATAATTACTCCTTAATAAGGAGAGAATAATTATTTTTATATATCTTATAGAAATAGAAATGTAAAGATTCTACTACTATTTTAAATATCTAGCTATTATATACCTCTATAATATCCTTAATAAAATAAGATATCTAGTTAAATATTATACCCTTAAAATACTTAAGAAGTACTATTACTAATACTAAATATATAATATAGCTTCTTTATACTTCTATATTACTATTTCTAGTAATATGAACTTTAATTTTAAGATTATAATTAATATTATCTATATTAATAACTACCTCATACTCTGTATTATTAATATTATAATAGTATTTAATACTACTTAATTCTTACTAAATATCTTAGTAAAAGTAATATAAGAAACTTTTAAGATATGTTAAATTAATATATACTAAAGCCCTCCTAATTTTATTATTATTAAT
>AMCV02000021.1:1491457-1520934 GCA_000350065.2 Colletotrichum orbiculare MAFF 240422 | reverse complement strand
ATAATATAATTTGGATATAGATATTATAAATAGAAATAATTAGTTATATACTATTTATATAATTAATTGATCATAATGTTTATTAGTTATAAGTTAATACTAATTAGTAGTATTTTATTATAATTAATATTATTTACTACTACTTAACTATAAATTAGTAAGGAATATTTTAAAACAATAAGATTATAATATTTCTTAAGGAAACTTCAATAAGTCTAAGTAGTAAAAGTAAGTAATTCAAAATTATAATAATTATATACTATTTTGAGATATTAATATAAGTTCTAGACGTTTATATAATAAACATAGAAAAAGAAGGTAAATTTATAGTAACTTATTAATCGAATATTATTTATATTTAATATATAATAAACTTATAATTTAAATGTCTATTAGTTTATTTAAATAAGAGTATAGTAATAAATGTAATAAGACTAATAAAACAAAGAGTTCATAGTAACTTACTATTTATTCCTGCTATTTCCTAATATCTTGTGGATATTTGATACGTAGAGAGATAATAAGACATTAATTTAAAAGTTATAATATTGTAATAAATCTTCTCTACATAATAATAATTTAAGAGTTAAAAGTTATTTAACGTTTAGAATTTAAACTCTAATATTTAAATTAGTTTAGAATATTATATTAATAAGAAGAAGGAATTCTAAGAAAAGAATCTTATTCTATTTAATAAGGAGATCTTAAAAGGTAATATAGAGAAGTTCGTAATATAAAGTAATTATAAGTATGTTTAATATTTCTTTTGATAATTGTTGTAAATGATTGTAATAAATATTGCATAAAGATATCTAGAGATTTAAGAAGATTATAATTCTATAACAAATAATATTAAAATTAAAAGTATTAGAAATATTATCTATTGTTCTTATTTCCAAGTATTTCCCAAATATCTATTTATGTATTAATAATATGAAAGATTATTTAATCTTACTTATTAATAGAATAGAAAAATTAAATAGATAAAGTATAAAGTTATCCAATTAAATAAACTTATTATATATTCCCGAGATCTAAAGAGGAAGATACTTAATAAGTCATACTAAGATTTAGAATATAAGAAAAAGGAATAATAATAAGAAGTAGTATAAGAAAAAAGAAATATGTAAATTAGAAGAAATAGATATTACTACTTACCTAATACATACAGCAATTTCTATCTTTAAATCTACTTTCTATAAGATATGAAGAAAGAATATTATTCTATGGATTAATAACTATATATAACAATAATGTATAATATTTATATTCTATCTCTTATTATTTCTATTTACTATTGGTAATATATTTATATAGTTATAATCAAACACATTAAATCAATAATTATATTAGTTTTCCTCTTATTATTAATTAGTTAATTATGTTATTTCTATATATATGACTAAACATAATTACCTTACCTTAAGGAATCTTTAAGAATTTCAATTAGACAATATATATGGAATTCTGTTAGAAAGAGAATTATACTTAATAGTTATAGTTTTCTAATACGTTTATACATTTTTAAAATTATGACCTTTAGAGAAATACTTATACTTTAAGTATCATAAGTTTATATTAATTATCAGCATTCTTCGAACTTATTATTTTATGTTATATTTCCTTTTTTAGACTTCATTAAGAATCGTAAAGCAATTTAGAATAATTGAAATATAATGGCTTATCTCAGTAAATAGAAAACGATATTGTAAGAAATTAAAATAAAGATATTAACTAGTATATATTAGAAAGCTATGTCTAAATAATAAGAAAAGTAAATTATATTTCTAGTAGAGATATAAATACTTTTAATATATCTATCTATTATGATATATAAGTATAAAATAAATAAGATTTCTAAATTCAAAGCTTATAAGATACTTATGAAAAAGTCTTTTAAATTTAAAAGGAAATATTTGAATATAGTAAAAGAAGAAATATGATAGTTACTTAAAAATTACCTTCGTAGTAGAAATATATATTTCTTAATAGATAAAGAGCTTATAAAGAAGGAATTAATAGAAGTATTTAATGAAAACCCTTTAATTTAATAAATAGAAAAAGGTACTAAATATAATTAAAAACACTATTATCATCCAAAATAAGAAGTAAAGAGAAATTTGAGATGTCTTAAATAATTTCTAAAACTTAGAAGATGTAAATTTATTATAAAACAATAACTCTTTATACTAAATAATGTAAAAAAGATTAATTCCAACTTAAATAACACTATTAATATTACCTATTGAGAATATATTAATATTAAGCTTACAACTAATTAAATCAAATATTTGGATAAATGTAATTATATTGTATAGTTTTACATTAAAGAATAGTTCTGATTAGAAAGAATAATAATTAAACTTATAACCATTCTTAAGACTTTATATATATCCTAAAAGAAACTATTAGATATTTCTAAAGTAATTATATTAAGTATTATGAAAAAGGAATATTCTATAATTAACATCATAGTATTCTTATAATTATATAGCTCAAGAGAAATCCTTAAGATCTATTATATTAATAATAAAGATAATCTCATGGATAATATACTTGAGAGATTTAGTAATCAAGCCTTAGAAGGGTTTATAATAATAAATAAAGTAATAATATAGATAGAAAGAAAGATTATAAGAATTATTAATAGTAATAAGAAGGAGAAATAAGAATATAAAAAGAATATATAAGATAATAAAAAGAGAGTAAGAGAGAAAAAGAGAGGTATATTATAGTAAAAACTAAGAATATCTAATATAATATTGAATAAAAACTATATTTTGATGGAAAAATACTATTTATAGTATTTGTATAGTTTTTCAATTAATGAGGAGTAAATGTATGCTATTTTTATATTTTATACTAATTTTCATATTTAATATATTTTAGTTATAAAGAGACTATTATTAGTATTAAGTTGAATATAGTATTAAGATAGCTAAAACTATAGTAGTAGGTAACTAAGTAGTTAACTTGTTTTTTTAGACTGATCAGAATAGAAAGATTGTTTTATAGATTTATCCTTATAATATATAGAATATATATATACATATATATATATATCTATATATTATAACCTAGATATAAATATTATAAATAGAGATAACTAGTTATATACTATCTACAGAATTAATTATTTATGACGTTTACTAGTTATAAACTAATATAATTGAATAGTATATTAGATATCTTTATAAATATATATTTCATATTCTATATTCATTCTTCCCACTTGATATAGTGGTTTAATATCTAGCTAGCTTTTACTATTTTATAGTAAGAGTGGTAGGTTTAAATCCTACGGTGGATAACTATGACTAGTATTCCTACTAGTTATATAAACTATATAGTAACTACTACGAGCTATTGGCTATTACTACTAGCTATTGAAAGCTAGTAATTATTAATTGCTAGTAATAAGTATTTCTAACTAGGTAGTATTAGTATTATTTTATTATAATTCTTAATAGAGTAATTATAATAGACATAGGTCTATATATATCTTCTATATTTATTACTTATTATATTTAAGTAATAATATAATTACTACTTAAGGTTTCCTCTATTTGAATAATTCTTTAGTCTGAATATTATCTATAGGGTTTATAAGGTAAGAGCTAACTACTAGGTATAGTTTCTTTTAAAAAGTTCCTAAGAGGTATGTAATTCTGAAGGGATGAGAGACCTATAATATAACTTATATTATATTTATCTTACTGAATACGTAGAAAATAACTTTATATGTCTTTAACAACATATAGATATTTAGCTTAACTTTATCTTGATTCTCACTAGGCAAAATAGTAAACCTTAAGAGGAATATAAAATTAAAGAGATATTAGTAGTAAAGAATATTTTAAAATAAGACTATAACCATAATATATTAATAAAGTAGAAAGATTATAATATTGTAATATAGAAACCCTTAGAAAGTCTTATTAATAATAAAGTTATATTATGATTCAAATTATGATATAGAAAAATTAGAAAGAATATTAGATCAATATTAATTTAATAATAATAGAAAGCTATATAGACTATAAATTAGGCAATATAATAACTCTTAAGAAATATATATAACTAAGTATAAAACTTACTTTTTGAGTATGCAATAACTATATTAAGTAAAGAAATCAGTATTATCCTACTCCTCTCTATACTTTTAACATTCTTTATCTTCCTTATTATTATTTTATTCTACTTCTTCTTCTTTATTAGGAATAATAATAAGTAATATCTATTTATAAATATAATACTATTGATATTAATAAGAATTAGTAATTATATAGTAGTAGTAAGTAAAGAGGCTAATATTAATAATTCTGAAGATCTAATTATAGCATTAAGAAGATATAGTATAATTACTAGAGTATATTGACATACTTTATTATGAAAAGGTTAGAATAATAAGAATAAGAAGGACGAAGGGGAAAGATTTATTATTATCTATATAGTATTATTAGACTTAGTAATATATTACTTGGAAATAAGAATAAAAGTAGGAAAGAAGTGCTTTCAATATAAAAAGAAAGAATAATAAGTATTATAGTAATATAAACTAAAGACATTTATTATATACAAAAGAAGTATTTATTTTAATCTTAGATTATAGTAGAGAATTCTCATAAAAAGATAAGAATATAATACCTTCTAGTATTACTTATCTTATTAGTAGTAAGAACTATAAGAATAATAATATAATTACTAAATATAATTAGATATTGAACTTAATAATTAGTAATATATAACTTAAGACTAAGTATTAGAATTCTAACTATTTAGCTATTACTTATATTTATCACAATAACCTATTTTAAATAAAGAAAGGTTTGAGTATTCTTACTTACTCTTATAACCCTATATTTTCTATTTATTATGGAAAATTAATTATTATAGTTAATTTGGTTACTTTTGCTCTATATTTAGAATAATATCCAAGCTCTTGACTTTATATATAGATTTAACTATAGATTTTACCTAATAATAGTATTTATACTAATACTAGCTTATAACTAGTTAAAATAGTAATGAAACTACTTATTATTATAGATAATTATACTTCTAGCTCTAATATTTAATCCTATAGTAATAGAAGCCTTTATAGTGATAATTAGGAAGAGCTTTATTAAGGCTAAGGTTTGATATATATAGCTAAAAGTAACTATTAAAGTCGTAGGGTTAAGAATTTTTTTAAACTTCTTAAAAATAGGATAAAATAGAATATTTATAAAAGCTAGGTATTCTATAACTTATTATTTTTCTATATCTTTTATAATAGATTTAAAATCCTCTTGAAATCTATATAGCTATTTATGAGAAGAAAAGTATAAAATAAGTATAGTAATATTTATTTATAGCTCTTATAATTAGAACTACTAGTTTATTAGATTAGACTTTAATAAAAGTATCCTAAAAAATATAATTAATAAGTAGCTTATAGAAATTTAAAAAATAATTATCTAGTTATTTTATAAGTTATTATATTAAGCTAAGATTTTTAGAAACTGAGTATTAATTAGATAATACCTTAATATTAATATATTACTATAATACTAATTATTAGATATTTTAGAGTATTATAGTAATATAATTATAGGGCTTTTAAAAGTTATTTAGTTATACTAAGAGTATTTATATCTATATAAGTATTATTTATATATTAGTTATATTTAATGTATTAAGATTATTTACTAATAAGAATAAGTTGAATCCTATTAAACTAATATAGAGATTATAAATTAGTTTATATTGATAGTAGAGAACTTTTATATTAGTAGGATAAAGTTTTATCTTAGGGATAAATAGGATTTAGTCTATAATAGGGATATTAAAGTTATAGATATTAAAGTTATAATAAATATTCAAATAGAATACTTGTAGTTAGTAGTAATTAAATATCTCGAGATATTTGAATTATATATAACTATAAAAGTATAAGGGTGTAAGGTTATTATAAAAAGAAGTATTAGTTATTTATTATTAAAAAGGTTAATGCGGGGCGGGTATGCTAGCTACTATAGCTATAAGGGGTTTAACTTCGGATTAACTAAAAGCTAGCTATAGTAGTTAGTAGGGGGGTAGGAGGGCTAAAGTTATACTTTAAGGGTAATATATTTACTAATAGTCGTAATAGAAAGCAAGCTATCAGCCCCTCCTATTATTATAGTTAAAATTATATTTATTTAATTATTTATACTCTAAATTAATCAAACTACAGTATTACAATATTTAGTAAATAGACTACTTAGTAGCCTAATTATAGTAAAGCTGAAAGTTCTATATAATATAAAGTCGATTTCTTTGAAAATAAACTCTATTTAGATATTAATATTATAGAATTCCCTACTTCCTATAGAATCCAAACTTCTTATTATTAATACTACTTATATGAAAAGTAAAACTATTTTTAGATATTATGCTAAGCAACTTATTCTTTAATAAATAAGAGTTATAAAATCCCCTCAACATTTTACTAATTATCTATTTTTAATTGAATAAATTATAAATCTAGCTTTAGATTAATCTCTCTCTTTATATTATATTTCTATCTATATTCTTAATTAATAATAATATCTATATCCTTACTGATACTTATTTAAATTATACTAAAAACTATACTTATTAATTCTAAGTTTTATTTTATCTATCTATCTATATAAAATCTCTTTTAACTATTTCTATAAACCTCTATAGTCTATTCTCTTTATACTTATTTTTACTAACTAATTAATTTTCTTTATTCGTTAATTAGTTCAATACTAGATAGATTTATAAAGATATTATACTAATTAGAATAATAGGCTTATTATTAGGCTAATAAAAGAAATAGTTAAATAGTTGAACTTAGAAATCTCTTAAATGTTCAATCTATTAAGACTTTCTACAAGTTAACGCTTGAATCTATTAAGACTTTCTACAAACAAACTTTTAAATCTATGAAAACCTTTATAAATTAGAGTTTAAATCTACTAAGATCTTTATAGATTAAAACTTTAGATTATTTCTAATTTCTATAAAACGTATTTCTTATAGAATGTAACCTTCAAATTATTATAAGTTATAAGAATATAAATATATTAATTAACTATTAAGTTATACTACTATTAACTTTTCAATTAATAATAACTTATTAGAATTAAACCCTAGATACCTTAGTTCTACTTTCAGATTTGAATTAATTCTTTATTAAATAACTACTTTACTTTCTTAGTTTATTATTCAACAATATAAGTAATTATAAGCAGTACTTTATTTCTAAATTAAAAAGGACTCAGAATTACAGGATTTAGTCTATCTATATAAAAGTTTTACTTATGAGTAAAACTACTTTTATAGATTTAACTCAGCTTATTATTAAAACCAATATTAATGAGTATAGTAGAACTCTTAGTTATATATAATCAAATTATAAAGATAATCTTTCAAAGATTATTCCGAATAAAACTAAAACGTTATATATATTTAGTTATATAAGAAAACTCTATAAACTAATTAATCTTTCTAATACGTTTCTTACTTTAAAAAAGCCTTTTAATATTATTCTAAATAGCTTTGAATCTATGAAGAAATATCTGAAACAAATAAAGAGAAGTTATTAATAATTTCTCTTATAATGAAGTCAAACTATATAATTCAATTATTATTATTTGTATTCTGAATAATCTGGATATAAATTATAAAGACTTTGTTACTTTAATGATTTAGAATTTTAAATTTAATAAGGATTTTTAAAAGTTAGACTTCTTATTTTCTATTTTCATAGACAAATATAAAAAGAAAGTTTAGACTTCTTAAGTTAATTATATAATCAAACAAAACTTTGAAAATAAATTTATTAAGTAGTCTTCTCTTAAGATTTCTAAGAAATTCTAAAAGGAATAGAAAGATAATATTTATAATTATTATAAAAGAACTAATTATATTAAAGGAAATTATTTTAGTCTTTATTTTTAAAATATTCTTATAGGAGGGGCCGATAGCTCGCTTTCTACTATTACTATTAGTAGATATATTACCCCCTAAAGTATAACTTTAGCTTTCCTACCCCCCCTACTAACTACTATAGCTAGCTTCTAATTAATCTAGGGCTAAACCCCTTATAGTTATAATTAGTATACCTATCTTATATTAACCTTTTCAATAAGGAATAACTAATAACTCCTTCTATAATAGCCCTACGCCTTTATAAATTAAATAGCTATTAATATATAATTCAAATATCTTAAGATATTCAATTACTACTAACTATAGGTACTCTATTTAAATATTTATTATAATTTTAATATCTATAACCTTAGCATCCCTACTAAGCTGTATTTACTTCTAAGATAAAACTTTATACTATTAATATAAAAGTTCTCTACTATTAATATAAACTAACTTATAATTTCTCTATAAGTATAATAAGACTTAGCTTATTCTTATGAGTAAATAATCTTAATATAGTAATTAAATATAATTAACATATAAATATTACTTATATAAATATAGATATTCTTAGTATAACTTAATAGTTTTTAAAGCCCCTATAATTATATTACTATAATACTCTAAAATATCTAATAATTAGTATTATAATAATATATTAAAAGTAAAGTATTATCTGGTTAATATGTAGTCTCTAAGGATTTTAGCTTAATATAATAACTTATAGGATCGCTAGATAATTATTCTTTAAATATTTATAAGCTACTTATTAATTATAGCTTTTAGGATAATTTTATTAAAACTTAATTTAATAAATTAATAGGTTCAATAATAAGGGCTATAAGTGAATATTATTATATTTATCTTATACCTTTCTTCTTATAAGTAGCTTTATAGATTTCAAAAGGACTTTAAATCTATTATAAAGAATATAGAAGAATAATAGGTTATAAATACCTAGTTCTTATAAGTATTCTATTTTCTCCTTTTTTAAGAGGTTTAAAAAGGTTTTCAACCTTGTAACCTTAGTAGTTATTTTTAACTATATATATTAAGCCTTAGTTTCAATATAACTTTCTTTATATAGATTATTACTATAACGTCTTCTATTACTATAAGGTTAAATATTAGAATTAGAAGTATAATTATCTATAAGAATAAGTAATTTCATTACTATTTTAACTAGTTATAAGCTAGTATTAGTATAAATACTATTATTACGTATGATTTATAGTTAAATCTTTATATAAGATGAAGAGCTTAGATACTATCCTAAATATAGAGCAAACGTAACTAAATAAAATATTCCTATTTCAAAAGAATTTAAAATAAAGAAGGATTCTGTTAAGCCTTCTAAAAGAATAAGAAAAAAGATAAAATTAATAATTTAGAATTAATTGATATTATTTTAACTTAAGAAGGAAAAGTTAAGACAGTCTCTAATAATATAACTAAAAGCCTGATATAATTTAATTCTCATATTTAAAAGGAAGAAGAAGAAGATAAAGAAGAGAATATTAAATTTAAATATAATACTAATTTTACCTTTTCTTGGGAAGACCCTTTTTACAAAAACTCTAAATATTTGAATTTCTAAAAATCTAATAAGTCAGGAATTCTGTTAAAGAGGGTGAAACTATGTTATCTTTTGTTAATATTAGAATTATTACTTATATAGTTAAAAATTACAGTCTTTTGATTAACAAAACTAAGACCTTTGTACTTATTAAATAGAGAAGTATTAAAAAAATTATTTTAATTATTAAAAGTAATTTCAGAATTCTTTTAAATAATATTAACTATCCTTTATGTAATAGATATTAGATAATAAAATTAAACATTAACCTATGAAGTCAGTCTAAGTTAGATTTAATAAGGATAGTATCTATCCTTTTTGATAAACCTATATTTTATAATATTAAATAAGATAAACTCTTATTTATAAGAATCAAAATTAATAATTTCTATAGGTTTACAATTCTAATCTAATCGAAGTAATTCATTCTTTATATTAGTATAACTAATATTAATAATTTAAAACCATAATATAACAGAATATATTATATTAATAATATTATTAAGTTAATTAAGAATATCATAAATAATAGTAACAATAAATATTCTAAAGGTAATAAATTACTTGTTTATAAAACTTATTTTCAATATAAGTTTACTAATAGAGTTAACAGAGAATTGAATACTTTTAAGAAGTTTAGATATTTTAATTATATTAATTCAGACTTATATAGATTTATTCTATTACAGATTTATAATTATTCTAAATATTTTATCTTCTTTATAAATAAGTATAGTGGATCTATTTAAAGAAGATCTTTAAAAAGTAAAGATTCTAAAAAGATTACTTTAGTTTTTGAACAAGTTATTAACATAATTAATAGTAATTACTAGTAGTTAATAGTAATTAATAATAATAATAATAATAATAATAATAATAATAATAATAATAATAATAATAATAATAATAATAATAATAATAATAATAATAATAATAATAATAATAATAATAATAATAATAATAATAATAATAATAATAATAATAATAATAATAGTAAGATTAGTAAGATTATTAAAGAAGTTGATACAGATAGTATTCTTAGGTTTTCTCATAGTAGAATAAAGGTCATTTATTTTAATAATATTATTATTTATAATATAAAACTACCTTATACTTATAAGTCTGAAAATTCAATTAAGAAAACTATAAAAATTATAATTAGTAAGGTTAAAGTCCTTTTCTATAATTTTAGTTTACTATTATATTTTTGAAGGTCAATTATATTAACCTTTATTTATGTTTATAATAGAATACGTTATTCTTCTATTGAATTTAAGATTCTAAATAAATTGAAAAATAAAAGATACTTTTTATTAATAATATAAGAATATGGAGTAATATCTATTGTTATAACATTAAACATAAATATTCTAAAAAGCTCAATCTAAAGATAAAAACAAAATACTATAATTACTTATAATTATAATATCTATTCAATTTAAAGTCTTCAAATGTATAATGCTATGAAGTCTATAAATATAAATATCTTCAACACTTAATTTGAGTCTTAATAAGAAGAAGATTTATTCATTTTTCATAACATCATTACTACCAAGCCCAATTAACTTACTAAAAGCTTGAGTCTAACTAATTTTATCCTAATAAGTCCTTTTAAAGTCTAATTATTATTAAGTCTAATAGAATTTACATTTCTATTAAAATGGTAGTTATTTTATTCTTCCTAATAAGATTAATTATAGTAATAATAATTTGAATATTTTTCAAAATAAGAAGCTAAATAAACTTTCTACAATTTACCTTCATAAGATTATAAATAGTATTAAGTACTTTAATAAAAAGTCTATTATATCTATAGAAATTCTTTCTTTAAGTCTTAGAATGTTCAAAAGGGATAGGGGAAGCTGAATGTAGCTTTTAAGTGTCTCTAGCGCTCTTAGTACTACCGCTTTCTTATTTTACTTTGGGGATATATAGCTACTTAAGACTAATATATAAGCTTAAGATTAATATATAAGCTTGAGAGTATACCTATTAAGAGTATACTATATAAAATATAGCTATTAAACTAAATAGGATTATAAGATTTACCTTCTTTCAAATACCTCCTACTCACTATAACCCTTATACTTTATATATCCTATCTTACTAGTAGTATAGAAATACTATTTTAAATTAGTTTAATCCTAATAAGAACTAAAGCTTATAAGACTAAAATCTAACTATTAGGCAACTTATATCTTCTTTTAATATATAAAGCTTGGTTTTATAATAACTTAGAAAATATATATTTAAGTAGTAACTAGCTGTTAAAATATACTACTTATTATTAAAGCTATTATGAAGGGTTAGACCCTTAACTCTTCCTAGACTATTAGGAGTAACTTGAGGTCGGATTTTTACTACTATAGTTATATAGTCTAAATAATATTATTTAGAATATTAACTTCATTTTAGTATTAGTTAAACTAGAGCTTTAAATAAATTCTCAAGCTTTCTCTATTCTTCTAGATATATAGAATAATATATAATATATCTGAAAAGTAATATTTAGATACGTATTTAGATTTTTAACTACTATAGGTTAAATCTATTATAGCTAAAGGAATACTATTTTAAATAATAGCTAATTGAAGTATAAATAGATTAGAGAGGTAAAGAGTAGAGTAAAGTTAAAAGAGGGAGTAGTATAGTTAGCTTAATAGTATAGTAAGGGTAAAGGTATTATAAGAATACTTTTAAGAAGTTAATAGTATTAATGTTAAAAGAGATATATAGAGGCACCTCGAGATAGGTAGTACTATATATATTATTAGAAGGATTGAAAAAAAGTTCTTATATATATAGGCGTTTGAATTTAGTAAAAGAGGGTTATTGAAGTTATTATAACTATTTGAATAGTAAAAGAGGGGTTTAGGTATTTGAAAATACTAAAAGCTAGGTTTATAACTATAAGAAATTAAAAAGGCTACCTAAAGGGGCCTCTAGATACTATATAGAAAGTATATAAAGAAGCAAAATAGCTTATATTATTACTACTGAAATACGGAATATATAGGGCATTTAAATTCTTGAAATATCGCTTTTGGAGTATAGCTTGTAGCTTAGTTTCATTTCATTATAGTCTAGGAATTAAGAAAAACTATAAGTAGTATTTCTATAAAGAAAGTATATTCCTTATAGTTAAAAACTATCTTTCTTGAATTTCTTATACTAATTATAATTAATAGTATTAAAATAATAATTTATTTCCTAATAAACATAGTATTCTTTTTATGATGAAATATATATTTCTAATCAATATTCTAGACGAATCAACTACTTTTTAAAAAGCTACAATTTCCTAATTTAATAATAATGAGATTTGAATTATAAATAAAAAGGTTAAATCTATAGAATCTATAGAAGCTTAAATTAATATACTAGTATTTAATATTTCTTCAATGTGGCTACAGCTACCTTAAGGGGGCTGGGGAGGGTAGTAAAGTTGCCCTCGTGTGAAGCTAGCCCCTTTAGGCCCTTATAAAGGTAGTTGTAGTTCTTATAGTTGTCGACGACTTTTATAAGGTCAATATTCGTGTTGAGGTTATAGGGGTTGAGTATAGTGATAGCGGGTAGTTCTTATTGTTATTATTATTAGTAGTGTTATTATAGGTAAAGATACTATTGTAGGATAGTCGGCTAGTCTTCCGTCGCTCTTTTTTATATCTATAGCTAGTATTATTAAGATACGCTAGTAGTATTATTACTAGTGTGAGTTAATATTATAAGTATTACTATAGTAAGTTTAATACTTCGAAGCTACTATTAGTATATTAAGCTACAACCTTCTATATAGACTATTATAAAGCTTATACTAGCTTCTAAGTTAGGGCTAGGTCTAAACTAATAGTTATACTACTAGGTCTTTTTAATTATATTTATCTATAGAGATATATATAGGCTACAGTATATAACTAGGTATTTTCCTATTATAGAAATTATTTTCTAGGCGTTGTATAAGGCTACCTATTAGGTAGGGGGGCTAAATACGTAAAACTCTATTTAATATTTCTTCTATTAAAAAGAATAGTATTAATATCTTAAAGAGTAGATAACTTTATAAAGTAAAAGCTAATAATCAGAGTCCTGATAATCCTATATATAAGACTAGATAGATTACTTAAGACTTTAATTAATATTCTCATACTAATTATTTAGAAAGCCTTAATATTACTTTTAAGCTTGAAGATTATAGATATATATATTAATTATATCTATTTATTATAATTAGACTTTAATTTAATATAATATTACTATTATATTTATTTATATAAGAATACATAAAACGATACATATTAAGTTACCTACTAGTTATATCTATAATATAAATTCTTAAAGCTTAATTTATAATACTAATTATAAAAGTAAGCCCTTTATTTATTTATCAAGTAAGGCTTTATATGGCTTAAAATAAAGCTTTAGATTATAATATTAATATTTCAAATTTATCTTAAATAAGATTAATTTCGAAATATCTCCTTATAATAAAAGAATAGTCATACTTAATGTTCCTCTTAATAAAAATAAACTTTAGCTATCTTTATATATTATACTAATGATTTACTATTAGGAGCTAATAACTCTCCCAGTTTAGAGTATATTTATAGTAGTCTTAACGAAGATATAAAAATCTAAAAGTTAGAAAAGCTTAATATCTTTTTGAATAATGATTTAATTATTCATTATGAAAATAAAAATATAGAAATAGATTAGTTTGAATATACTAATAAAATTCTTATCAAGTTTAATAAAACGAATATTCATAGTCTTAATATTCTAATAGATGATAAAGCTAAATTCTTTATTAATAAGGATATTATTTTAAGAGAAGAAATATTAGAATATTAGAAAGAAATAAGAACTTTATTGTATTTAGCCTAACGAATTAGGCTAGATATTATTCTAATTATTACTACTTACTCTTGATTTTCTTTAAATCCTTTTGAAAGATAGTTTATTATTATTAATAAGATTCAGAATTGTTTTAAAGGAAACTCTAATTATAAGTTAATTTATAATTATAATAATATTAATCTTTTAATCTATTTAGATTTATAGATTTAAATTAAGCTATGGACATTAGTAAAAGAAAGTCTACTTCAACTTATATCCTTTACTTAGATTCTTAGAATATCATAACTTATGATTCAACTAAATACAAAATAGTAGTTACTTACCTATAAAATTAAATACATCATTCTAGTAGATATTATTAAAGAAGGTATTTCATTATATAATAATTATAACCTTATGAATAAAACTTTAATATCTTTATAGATAATTAATTAGCCAAGAAACTTATTAAAAATACTTAATCCTAAAAAAGGCTAAAAATATTAATATTTATTATTATTAATCTGGAAATCTTATTCAAAACAATTACATTAATCTCTATTATATTAATATAAATAATAATATTACTAATTCTTTAATAAAGCTTTTAAGTTAAGTTAAACTTGATAGTATTATTAAGAAGACTTTATAGAATAGTTTCAATACTTAGCCTTCTTATAAAGTAAAGTAAATAGTTTTAATAATCCATTTTCTCAGGATTAATCCTTTCCTTCAACCTTTTACTAGTTTTAAACTTCTCTGATTTTTCCTAATTCTCTTTACTTTATTTCAAAGTCTTTTCCTTCGAATTCTTTCTATATTTTAGGTTTTTCAGATTCTAATCTTTTTAAATTTCTCTATTTTTCCTATATACCTTTCAGAGCTTTTATTACTTTTTAACTTATAAAAGATTTACTTATCTTATACATCTTAAGGGGGGTTATTAGAATTCTAGTTATTTAGGTATTATTTATTCTTATCTTAGTAACTTATTTTTAATAAATAAAGGCTTAAATACTTTCTATTACCCTTATAATTCTATATTTTCTATTTATTATAGAAAGTTAATTATCAGAGTTAAAGTTATACTACTTTAACTATTTATGTTCTAAAATGATTAAATTATAATATTAGAATATTTAGTAAATAGACTACTTAGTAGCCTGAGTATAGTAGAGCTGAAAGCTCTATATAATATAAGGTTAATATTTCTAAAAATAAACTCTATTTAGATATTAATATTACGAAGTTCCCTACTTCTTATAGAATGCAAACTTCCTATTATCATTATTATTTATATTAATATTAGGACTATATTTAGATATCATTCTAAGAACCTATTCTTGAATAATTAAGAGTTATTAATTCCTCTTAACTTTTTACTAGTTACTTATTACTAGTTTAACACTGAGAATAAAAAAGAAAGACTTCATTTTATTTTATTTTCAACTTCAGATATTTATAATAAGATTAATTATAGTTTAATATATTAGTCCAAAAGAAGCTACTCTTATTATATTAAGATTAATCATTGAAATGAATAGAAATAATTATATTAAAAGACTAGTTCTCTCTATTATCAGAGTTACCTTTAGTAATGTAATTATTATAAGTATAAATAATAAGTTTACAGAAATTATGATAATAAGAAAAATCATTATAAGTAATTAAGCATTAGTAATAATAGTAGTAGATATAATAATAGAAAGAATATAGAGGGAAGAAATAAGAGTACAAAATAGTAAAGTAATAGTATTATAAGAAGTATAAAATAAGAAATATATAATTCTAGGGAGGGAAAGTAGGAATTCATAGAGAAGGAAGGAAGAAGTTTCTTATAAAATAATAAAAAGAGGAATAGAATATAAAATTACTTAGAGAGAATATAATATGAATTTCCTTATTAAGAGGACTATTGAATATTAGTAGTATTTAATTTCTCTTATTAGTAGGGTTGTGTAATATTAGTAAGCTTTAGGAGAAGTACTTGAAATAGATTTTCGTAATTAGTTAGACTAATTCAAATAATTAGAAATTATTAGTATATCATTAAAACTATTAATTATAAGTGATAGTATAATAATAAGATAGAAAGATAATAAGAAGTATATTATAGATTTAAGTTTTAAGACTTATATAGAATACTACTATTAACATTCTATATAGCTGTTATTTTTATAGTCTCATAGAATATTTTTAATTCAAATATAAACGATACAAGTTTATTACAGTTTTATTAAGAAAGAATAATTTACTTTAAAATAGTTAAAAAAAGAGGATTAAATCTAAACCTAAGTAGTATATATAAAAGTAATATTAAGGAAATAATCTAATACTAATAATATAAAGAAGTTAGTTAAAATAAAGACGAAGTATTACTAATAATTAAGCTTTTTAAAGGCTTTAGGAAATTTTAAATTCAGAAATAAAGAAACTATTAAACGTATCATTTAACTAGTAGCTCTACTAAAATATACCTAATTATAATCTTACTACTACTAGATATTAATATAGTTAAAATTATAAGTCTTTTAAGGTTTAAAGATACTGTAATTAGTATGAAGAATTTTAAAAAGATAGATATAGTTGAAGTAGGATTTATGGATTTCAAGACTAGTTTTATTATTGTATATAATACATACCTATTCTTTATAGTAACTATAAAGTACTATATTCTAATCATTATATTTCTAAATAAAGAAATATATAGAGTTTTATATATTCAGCCCCCCGCTTAGTAGGTACCTTTATATAACGCCTAGTAAAGAATCTCTATAATGGGAAAGTATCTAGTTCTATACTATAGCTTATATATATTTCTATAGGTAAATATGATTAAAAGGACTTAGTACTATGACTAGTAGTTTAAACCTAGCCTTAATCTAGAAATTAATACAAACTTTATAATAGTTTATAAAGAGGGTTATAGTTTAATATATTAGGAATAGCTTTGAAGTATTAAACTTACTATAGTAGTATTTACAATATTGACTTATACTAGCTAGATACTGATAATACTACTAGTATACCTTGATAATACTAGCTATAGATATAGGAAAAAGCGATAGACTACTACAGACTAGCTAACTATCTCATAATACTACTACTACTACTACTACTAATAATAATAATAACTACCCCTTATTACTATATTTAACTTCTATAACGTTAATATAAATATTAATCTTCTAAAGATCATTAATAATTATAAGGATTATAACTACTTTTATAAAAACTTAAAAAGGTTGATTTTATATAAAAGTCACTTTACTACTCTTTTTAATTTCTATAAAATAACTATAGTTATATTGAATTTTAATATGCTATTAGATGATAAAGCTATTAGTAGAGTTGAAAAGAAATTAAAATAATAAAGAAGAATCTAATACTTAAGAGTAAGGTATTTAAGGATAATTCTGAATACTTCAAATTTATCTTACTAAAAGCTTATTAGATATCTCAAAAATATATATATATTGAAATCTACTTATTATAGAAATTACTATTAGCTAATAGTAGGGAAAGTATAACTTGAAGTTAAATATATTATAATTTAAAAACCTAAAGTAACTATAGTTATAACTATTAGTAGAAGGTGAGTTAGGATATAAATTTTAACTAAAAGCTAAACATTCTCTATATGAAGCTAAACACTTATAAAGAAAGATATATAATAACTAAGTATTTAATAATCTTCTAAATCTACTAATTATTAGAATAAATAATAATTTAATAGATAAAGATTCTTTATTAAAAACAATATATATATTTTTTATATATAAATAAACTCTCTTATAGTCTTATAAACCTATATAAATATATTAGAGAATTACTTATATAATTTTAAGTTCTTTATAGATTTATAATTATAGTATGAATACTACTTTAGAATAGTACTAGAAGTTAGTTATAAGAAGTATTTTAATAATACTTTAATAGTTTTATAATAAACTTAGAAAATTTATAATTTAAGGCGAAAACTCTTTATTAGACTATGGGAGTAGTAATTATTTAAAACTCTAATATGAATATCTTATACAAACCTTAAAGCTCAAGTCTATAATATATTTTTTACTACTACTCTATTTTCTTACGATAATAATAATTAGTATTAGTAGTTTCAATAATATATTAATAGCTTCTAATTATTTAAATTAACCTTACTAATTAGAAAGATATATTTAAAATCCCTCCTCTAAATACTACTAATATTAAATCTTCTTACTAATAAGAAACTCAGATATTACTAATATTAAATAGTCTTATTAATAAGGAAATTCATATTATATTTACTTTAAATAAGTTTATATTATACTTTTCCCTCCATTTACCTATAAAGAATATCTTTCTTCTTTCTTTATATAACTTTACTTTCTTCTTTTAGAATTATATAATTCTCTATTCTATATCTATTATAATACTACTACTTTAGTACTTTTCTACTTATTTTTCTTCTTTTTATATCTTTCTAATTATTATATCTTCTACTATCATTACTAATTCTAGACCTTTAATAATAATCTTCCTTATTACTATACCCCTTCTAAACTTACTACTTATACTTATAATAATTATATTATTAGAAATAATTCCAATAATAAGAAGAACTGGTTTGTCAATATAATTATCTCTTCTCTTCTCAATTATTATTCTAAATATAATAAGAATCATTTCTCCTAAACCAATATATTAAACTATAACTAATCTTATTATAAATATCTCAAATGAAAGAATAAGTATAAATAAAGCTCCTCTTTCTTGATTACTAATCCTAAATTATATATTACTTACTACTGAGTTAATTACTTAATCATATCTAGTAAATATATTATTATTTATTCTATCTTAATTATTAATAAGATACATATTAATAAGAGTTATTACATTCCTATCTTTATACTAGGATTCTCTATTAGAATTTAATATTATAATCATAATTCTTATTATACTTAATAAATACCCCTAGCTTATATTACTACTATACTTATTACTCCTTCTCTATATATTTCAAATACTTTTTTATTTCCTCTTATTCTTATTTTTTAATAAGTCCTTATTCGCTTTAGTAGTATTATATAGATAATAGTAAGTTTTTCTTCTTTTCCTTTCTCATTTCTCCTTTACTAACCTTTCTATAATAGAATACTATAATATATTCTCATAAATATATTATATCTTATTAATACTATAGCTATATCTTCAGCCTTATTAATCTTAATTTACCTATCTATTGTTACTATATAATTACTAACTCCTATTAATACTAATAATATCTTATTCTAAAGTAAATACTACTTATTATTATTCCTAATAAAAAAGAAGAGAAAAATAGGTTAATAATCAGAAGGAAGAAGAATATAAAGAATATAAAGAAATAAGACAATACTAATCTTTTTATTTAATTAATTTCCTTAATATCCAAAAGGTAAATCTTAGAGTAGTTTATATACATCTCCCATAAGTTATTATATTATTAAATTTATAATCTATATATCTTTTTACTATTAATAAATTAATATTAATTTATTATTCTCTCTCATAATCCTTGATTATAATTCATATTATAATATAACTTTATTATTACTAAAGCTCTCTAAAAGCTCTTATATGAAAATATTACAACCTTTCTATTTAACTAAAATATCATAATTATAGTCTTATTGTAAAGTATTCTTTATTATTAATATCTCTTTAATTTTATATTCTTCCCAAATCTTACTATTCTCCCTAAGAAGGATTAAGATATAATTAAGATATATATTTATATATTATCAAAGTAATACACTATTCTCTACTTACTTAGTAAGACTAATAGAACATATTAGGTAGATATTTATACGAATATCTAATATAATATCAAGTAGGTTTAATATATTAGTAACTTAATATTGAGAGGCTATTTAATTAAGTTTCTTATTTAACTAATTTATCTTGATATAATATAGAGATAATTATAGTTTATTTATAATCTAAAGATTTTTAACTACTTATTATATTCTATTAATCATGCTTTTACTATATTATTATATATATATATTATTACTATTTAAACTATAATAATACTATTTTTAAAACAAAGTAAAACTTCTAAAACCTATTGAAAACTAGAATACGTACTTTATTCTACTATTTAAGAATACAAAATAAATATAATATTAAACCTATTTCGAAACTTATTCAGATTCATTTTAATAATTAAAAAGTCTTTTTTACTTAATATTGATTAAAGTATAGTAATATAACTTAGTTAGTCTAATTATAAGAAAGTCATATACTTTGATAAGAGCATTTGAATTTTAAATAGTATTGTTTCTATCTTACTATTTCTCTAAAAGTCAAATAATATTAATAATAACAATTATATTCCTATTAATGAGTTTAATATTATTTTAAATATACTGATTTAATTTAAATTATAATTAATAATAGTTAATATTAAGAAACTATAGAACTATCTTTAACTATCCTAAGACCTTTTTCTACAAACTTTAGTAATTATAAATATTATAACTTCTAATTAAATATATTTGAATAACTAATTTATAATTACTATTAAGAACCTTAAGTCTCTTTTTTAATGAATAGTAACTTCATTATAAGGTTAAGAGAAATCTATAATTAAAACCTCTTAGAGATTAATAAGAATTATAATAAATCCTAATAACATTTATGGCTTTTATATAAATACTAATAAATATTATATATTTAGATAAAATATTTAATATTCTTCAATATACTATCTTAATCTTGTTCTTACAAGACTACTATGAATATCAAATTAATACTAGGATAATTTAAAACTAAGAAATTATAAGCTATTTAGAGAATTATAATTATTAATAATCTATAGTCAAAAATCTAAACCTAGTTTTAATATAATAGAGTATTATTCCTCCCTATTATATAATTAGCTATTTATATCCATATTAAAGCTTCTAGTAAAGATATCTTTACTATTTAATAGATAGTTTCTAAAAGGACTTTATATATTAATATTATTATAATTACTTAGTTTTGTAGTTTTAGTAATATAAAACTTTAGAATATAGTAAATTCATTCAGTAATGTATGAGTAATATACTAATAAGTACTTTCTATATATATAGCTCCCTCCTAGTCTTTTTCTATTTATAAATTATAAATTGGGAATACTAGAGAAAAACTATCCTTATTTTTTAAATTACCCTATAGAAATTAAGAAACTTATATTAAAAACCGTAATTCTATCATACTATCTTACTTTTATTCAAAAAGAATATCACAACACCTTCTGAAAAACCTTAAAAACTATTTAAAGATAAACTAAATTTAATTAAGTTTCTACCCATTTAATTTATTGTTTTAAAATAAATCTAAACTTTATAAAATATTCCAAAGCTTTAGAGTTAAATGAAGTAGTAAATAGCTCTAATATATTTTATAATTCTATATATTATACTTTTAGATATAATATTACTACTAATAGCTCCATATTATAAATAGTATAATTCTAGTAAATTAGAATAGATCTGATTAAATAATAAGTAATTAATTATAATCTATTATTCCTATTTTCTTATAAACAATAACTATTCAATAATACCCCTAAGTAGTCTACTTCTATTATTATATATTATTCTAAGTCTTATTAAGTTATAATTAGTTAAAAATAAATATAAGCTTAAGTATTTTCAATATTTATTAGTATATAGTATTTTAATAAAGTAGAATTCCTTTCTATATTAATTATATAAGACGTCTTATTAAATTAGAGAAGCAATTAATCAGATTATAATAGACATTTGCAATATTGAAAAAGCTCTAGATATTATGGATATTCTGAGAGATTCCTTATTCCTATATAATTTTAATTCTTTAAAGAATATAGTAAATACTTTTCCTCATCTTAATAACAAAACCTAGATATTTAATATATTTTATAGAAAACTTATATTTCTCTAAGTCTGAATATAAGCTAACGTCTTACAATTACTTAAGAACTGATATAATTCTATTTCTATAATCACTTTTTCATTTATAATTATAGATAGAAATATTATCTAAATAAGTCATAATGATTGTATCAAATAATCTTTGAAATATACTATTAATATAATACTAAAGTATTATAAGTATACTTATTAGTTTAACAAAAGTAGTTTGCTATTTAAATAAGCTGAAATATATCAAGAAAGGAATTTTATACTTATCTCCCTCTGAAATATAAGTCTTATAAAAAGCTATATAAGTATTAACCTTTATAAATTATATTATTTTAGATAATAAGTAAAGTATCTTTTTAATCAATAAGAAGAAGTAATAATTATAAGTACTATCAATGTTAAAAGTATAATAATCTATATAAAACTACAATTTTCTTTTAAATCTTTTAATATAAAAGATAAATATCCTAGTTATAAATAAATTAGTAAACATCTAACCTTTATTTATTAGGCTTATATTTTACTATTAAACCTTAAAGAAGTATTCCTTTAGTATATTATAAGATAATTCTTATAATAAGTCCAGCTTTATTCTATTTAAACTTTTCTCTAAATAACTTTAATAGTTAAGAAACCTTTAGCAAGATAAGAAGTTAAAGATCTTATCCTTATTAAACAAGTTTGTAGAAAGATATACATAGCTAGTAATATCAATATTAATTAGTCTAAAATAATTGGTAATATAGCTACTAGAATTATATTAATCTATATTAAATGAATTCCTAGCTATTTATACCTCCTTTATCTTAAACTAAAAGATATTATAATTATTAACTTAATAAAGTTTATAAATCTATCTATATATATCTCTTTCCTTTAATATATTACTAATAACCTAAATAGTAAAACTACCAATTATATCTATCTTTATCTTATTTCTTATAAAGTCTAAAATAACCTTTTAATATTATAACTATAGTTTTTTAAAAAAGCTAGATATACTATTCCTAAGATCATATAGAATAAAGCTTTAAATACTTACTTCTTAAAATTAATATATATTCTAGTTATCTTAGTAATATATGTTTCCTAAGTAATACTTAAAATAATATCTAATTAGTATAACTATAATAACATATTTTATATAAAGCTCTACTATGTTAAAAACTTCTTACTAATCATTCTATAATAATTATAACTATAATTAATCTAAATGGAAGTAAAAGACTTATTAATAATCAATATAAAAGCTAAGAAAAATAGTTTATCTATTTATTTCTATACTTCCCTAATCTTACTTATTACTATAATATTATTATTAATGGCTATTTTAAATTTACCCCTAAATACTTTCTTCAAAAAACCTAGGTCTTTTCCCTATTATCTATAATTTCTTTAACTAACTATAAAACCTAAGTATTAATTTTAAAAGCTTTTAATAAGTAAATAAAATATAGTTTGTATTCAATAATAAAATAATTCTTAGTATTATAATATATATAAGTACCAACCTGTATATATGTCTAGATAACTATATAATCTACTAATTAAGTTTTCTATATACTTATAATAAGAGTGAACTAAGATTTACTAATTATAACTACCTATCTTTTTAGCTTCTTATAATAGAGAAGAATAGTATTATAATAATACTAAAATAATATTAAAATAATCTAGACTACTTCTATACTTATTATTTATATATTCTTATTCTGATTAACTGTTGTTTCTAGTTAAAATAGAAACTATAACTAGTTTTAGTTTTATAGCTCTATATTAAAAGTCTTAAAATCTATTATAAGTTAATAATAATAATAAACTATAGTATAATAATTCGTCTAGTTAATATTATAAGCTAAAGTAGTTATTAGGATTTAATAAGAGAAAGCTAGTTAGAAGTAACTTAATTAGATATCTTCTATCTAAAGGAAGCCTTTTATTTATTTTATAACTAATTCAAACTTGATAAAAACTTAGTAAATATCTATTTGGACTTCTATTAGAAGTAATGAATCTTCTTAAGAATTTAAGTATTATAATAAGGATTCTTATAATACTTAGTAAAATACGAAACCAATATATTAATATTCTAATTATCCTAAGATATCTATGTTATATCAAAACTACTAATTTATACTTAAACTTTAAATAATAAGCTAATTTATAAGAACTACTAGATATTTTCTAGTTTCCTAATAAAAGTCTTATGAATTTCTAATGTATATTACATAATTATTTATTATATAGCAAAATAGAAAGTATTCCTATTAAAAGACAAATTAATAATAAGTCGTCTTTCCTTATATAAAATACCTATATTATTCATAAAGCTACCTTATAGTCTTATTAGAATTATATAAAGACTTTTCAAAGATATTATTGTTTATCTTCTATTAAATTAGTCTATTATTAGTCTGTTAAAACCTTTACTAAAAGTTCTATAGTATTAAAACTTATTATTACTTTGTATTATTTTCTATTTCTTTCATATAATCTACTATTTATTATGAAGTTAGACTTATGTAAGAAGTTTATCAATACTAGACCTAGTTATTAAAATTCCTTTAATAGTATCTTAATAGTATTATAATCAACTTGAAGAGTTTATACCTAAAGTGAAAACTCCTTACTAGATTATAAGGGTAGTAGTTATATAGAGCCCTAATAGTAATAGCTTATATAAACCTTAAGGCTTTGGTCTATAATAAATACTTACTCTAAAAAGTATTAATATATAAGAATATAAAACTAATAGCTACTTCGTAAGTAAGTTAAGTTATAGAAATGAATCAAAAAGGTATTAGTAATTTATAATTATATTAAGTAAAAAATTAAAACTTATAGATACATACTACTTACTATTTTCTTTAATATAATAAGACTAATATGATAGATTAAATAAGAAGGACTAAATTCCCAGAACTTATAAAAACAAGAAGCATTGATATATTTAACTAAAATAAGATAGTTATATCAGATTATAGTTAAGAATATTCAATATAAATAAAATAAAATAAACATAAGTAGATTATAAATGAGAAAAGAGAAGATTAATAAAATACAAATAAGAGGAAATACTTTTCTATTTCTAATTATAATAAGAATATAGTTATAAATAAAATAATACTAAAACATCCTATTAAATGTATAAGAAGAGCTTATGAATCTAAAAAGTTAACTAGAACTCTTAACTAAGTAAAATAAAAACAATTGTTTATAGATATAAGTTATTTAAATGAATATTTTCACTTTCCAATAAACCTTTAACTTTCTCCTTAATATACTGATAGATATATCATAATTCTTCTAAATTTCGATAAATCTTTTACTTTCATAGATATTTTCTCTAAAGGAAATATTATTTAGCTTATAGTTTAAGTTTATAAATACTCTTACAGTTCTTTAAATAATTGTTCTTCTTATTTAATATTATTTAATAAGCACTTTAGTTAGCATTACTATAGACTTAATAGAATCCCCTATTCCTAATCATTCACATACTTTAAATAGTAACTAATATTATTAGTAAGATATAGAACTAAAGACTTTTTATTGCTTTTTAGACTTATAGAATAAAATAGATTTATTTCTAGTAATATGTTTCAAAGGCTAGTTTTATTAGGAATATTCAAAAGAACTATAACAATTACTTTCTAATTCATATAATTATGTATAAAAAATAATCTAAAACCCCTGATATTAATACTAGATTTCTATGAAAGTAACTTCTCTACTAGTTGAAAGCTAAAAATGGTAGAATAGTCATTTGAGTATTGCTATATAATAATTCTTAGAAATAGCTATATAGTAAACTAAATTGAATTCATAAAATATATACCTAAACTATATAACTTTATTAACTAGATTAAATAATAAGAAATACTAATTTAAAAAGCTTTATTGATAGATTTCACTTAAGTTATATGAGATTATATAATGTATATTGTAATTGATTATATAAATACAAATAAGAATTTAAAAGAAGGAGTTAAGTAGTATTACTAATAGTATATAATAGAATATTCTATATTTCTTTTTTCCTTATATGAATAAAGTAGTATAGTAATTTGAATAGGTTTCCTAGTAGATTAATAGTAAAACTATTTATGATATTATAATAAATAATAAACTAGCAAGTATAGAAGAAATTGGTTTATTAATATCTTAAGATTTATAGATTTATATATAAAAAGAAGTAAAAGAAAACTATAGTAATTATAGAAGCTATTATATCGATAGAATCCGAAATATTACTATATATAGATTTAATACTTAAGACGTTATAAAGAAGTTTTCAATCTTTTAATACTATAGATAACTACTAATATAGCTCATTGAAAAGACTATATTTTTATATGAACTATATAGTTGTCTCTAGACTTTTAAACCCCTATTATAGTAATACTCCTTCTTAATATAAAAGGCTAGACCTAGGCTTATTTAACTATAAGTAGTATAAAATACTATTTATTTAGAACTAAGGGGTAAAAGAGAAGTCTTTATAAATATTTAGAAACATCTATATATATAGTACTACCTAAGGCTTATTAAAACCCTATTTAAATAGGAAGGTTATTAATAGATATTTAAATATAGTTCTAACTAATTATTTAGATATAACTTATAATATTACCTCTTTCCTCTCTAGCTACTATTTAGCTATAGACTATAAGTTAGATTCTTATTATTATCTATTATTAGCCTATATATCTCTTTATATTATTCTAATACTACTATATTTACAATAATATTAACTAGTTCTTATATAAAATCTATATATTCTTTCTATTTAATAAGAACTTCTTAGTAGTACTTTCTGCCTATTTAATATATCTTTATAATAAGAATATTTTTAACTAACTACTTAGCTTTCCTATTATTGTTTATTAGTAGTAGTAACTAGTTATTAGTAACTATTTATTTAAATAGGAGATTAGTAGTAACTTTCTAGAAGATATCTATATAAAACTATAAGTAGATAGATCTTAATATATCTAACTTAATAATATATAAAAATAAAGCCTTTATTACTATATACCTATAGTATAATTAAATTAGTTTCTAATTTAGCCTTAGTAATTTATAGTTAAATATATTTAGCTATATTCTATTATTAATTTTATATTAGTTAGTAGGAGACTAAGTCTTATTTATTTAAACTTCTAATTTCTATTAGACTACTATTATTTCAAAATAGATATATATTATTATTAATTATATATTTTAATTAACTTATAAGTAGTATCTCTACTACTACTAGGTAATATTACTACTTCTTTAACTATTAGGATAGAATTAATATAATAATTATAATTTACAAAGAATAGTATTATCTTTATAATACTATACTACTAGTTATAAAAAGCTAATTATATAATAAATAATAAGTTATTCTAATTATCTTATAATTAGTATATAAATACCCTTAAGACTACTTAGATCTCCTAGTTATATTACTTTATAGTTTTATCTATTTAAAAGTAGTAACTAGTATTTAAAAAGTATATAATATCTATTAGGCAATAGAACTCTTTCTAAAAGCAACTTACCTAATTAGAGCTTTTATTACTTATAATAGAATATAATATACTATAGAATTTATAATAATAGTTAAAAAGCTACTAAATATAAATTTCTATTTCTATAATATCAATTTCTTTTAATATAAATGTTTTACCTAATTAGTTTATAATAACCTAGAAGTAATAACTATCTTATATTTTTATAGAAAGTAGGTAAGTAATGAAATCTATTAATAGATCTAAATATAACTTATTAAGTATTAAAAAAGAGTTTTAAGAATTCCTTCTTTACTTACCTCTGGATATAGATTCCCCTATATATATTATAATTATATATAAACTAATAGATACTCTAGAACTATTGAAACTAGAAGAATTAATAATTTATAATTTCTAATATATTATTTTATTCTAAATACTTTATAAGAGAAGAATTATATAATTCTTATATTAGTCTAGTCCTAAGCTTATTAAGAAGGTTATTACTATCCTTACTACTTAGTATTTATAATTTATCCCTAAAGATAAGTTATCTTATTATATTAAAAATATATTTAATAATCTAGATTTTAATATAAAGATTAGAAAGGAAGCTATAGTCTTCCTACAAGACTATTATAAGAACTTATTGATATAAGAAGTCTTTTTTAGTAGTATAAATTTATATTTCTTATAGATCTAATTTCCCCTTAAAGACTTAAATATTAGTAATACCTATATATTCTACCTAATGCTTTATAATAATAATAGTATTTAAAATAACTTATATTACTTATTCTTATTACTTCTTATTATTTTATCTTTTAGAAATATCTTACTCCTTTTTAGAGAAAGTATTAAAAGTTATTATTTAAATATCTAGCTAGTATTTAAAATAGAAGTTATATTAAGATAATTCTTCTACTTACTAATTCTACTTCTTAATAAATTACTACTTTTTTATAAAGTATTTAAAGTTTTGATAATTAGTAAAAACCTTAAATTTCTTAGTATTCTATAGTTCTACTTTCTATACTTATAAGTAAGCTAATATTATAAAGAATTCCTTATTATAAATAGGATAGTTAAATTCTATAAAGGTTAGATATAAAGAATAAAAGGCTACTGGATACTTTATTCTATCCTTATTATCTTAGGCTAATATACTATTTAGAATAAATTTAGAATAATTAGTTTCTACTATAATTAGAATATTAGACTTAAATATCTATAAGACTAGTTTTATAGTAAAAAAGCGTTTTAATATATAAAAAAAGCCTCTTATTATTCTAGTTTCTAATTGAAAGATATATACTTCTAGATTAAATAGTTTAGAAGTTTTATAATAATACTATATTATAATATAAAGACTTTATAATAATTTATAAATCTGAGGAAATTGTAAATACCTTTTAATAACTTAAGAAGTAGCTAATTAGTAATAGCTTTTAACTTCTCTAAGTTATATAAGAGGTTTTTCCTAGCTGATATAATAAATCTAATATATTTAACTATTATAATAGAAAACTTATACTTTTTAAAATCAAGTGTTAATTTTATATTAATAAAATAACTAAGTATTTAGTAGACATTCTCCTCATACTCCTATTATATACTATTAATATAGATAAAAATATTATTAATATATATTATTCTAAAGTTGTTTAGGAATTATTATTAGTAATTATTAATATATTATTAGAATATAATAGAAGTATT
>AMCV02000021.1:1457559-1471398 GCA_000350065.2 Colletotrichum orbiculare MAFF 240422 | reverse complement strand
TTTTAATTATACTTCTAGTAAAACGAAATTAGTATATACTAAATAATAAGTATAAGTAGTATATATAACTTATATATACTAACTAAAAATACATTTTAGCTCCTTTATTATAATTTAATATTGAGACTTAATAGAAGAGAATATTAACAAACTTAATAAATACTTTATATAATAAATAAATAATTTAGAATAATACCTAATATTTATCCTTATTAATATTAAAGAGATAAAGTCCTATATTCTTATTAATAGATCTTTTACTAATAGTAAAAATATAATATTCTAATTAGGATTTATTATTATCCTAGGAATAAAGAGAAATAATAAGGATAATAGAATCTTTAAATTTAAAAGTAATATTATCTATCTTTCTTATACTAAATTGAAAAAAGTTATATAAAATATACTAACTTTTGAAATTAATAATATAACTATAGGAATTAATATAAGATGTATAATTTCTAATATTTCTAAATAAATAATTAAATACCTAAAAATATTAAGAATACTAATAGTAGTTTATATTAATTCCTATTCTTTCTATAAATATCTTATAAAATTAAATATTATTAAAGAAAAGTATTTATAATTAATACTATAGTATTCTCATAATTATATAAGTAAAAGGGAATCTTTAAAAACTATTATATTAATAGTAAAAATACCTTTATAAATAGTATAATTAAAAGATCTAATAACTAAGTTTTTAAAAAGTTTATAATAATCAATAAGGTAATAATATAGATAGAAAGATAAGTTATAAAGACTACTAAGAGGAATAAGAAGAAGAGATAAAAGTAAAAAAAGGTATATAGGATAATAAGAAGAAGGTAATAGAGAGAGAAAGGTATATTATAATAAGAACTTAAAATACTTAATATAGTATTAAATAAAAAGTATATTTTTATAGAGAAATACTATTTATAGTATTTTTACGGTTTTTAGTATAATTAAAAAGACTTATATAATTAGAAGTGATTTTATACTAATTTTATATCTTATATCATTTTTATATTGTATACTACTTTAATATTTTATACTACATTTATATTTTATATTACTTTTATATTTTATACTACTTTTAGTATTTTATATATTTTAGTTATAGAAGAGAGTATTATTAGTATTAAGTTAAATATAATATTAAAATAGCTAAAGTTATAGTAGTAGGTAATTAAGTAGTTAACCTACTTATTTAGACTAATAAGAATAAAAAGATTATTATATAGATTTATCCTTATAATATGTAACATATATATATACATTATAACCTAGATATAGATATTACGAGTAGAGATAACTAGTTATATACTATTTATATAATTAATTGATTATAATATTTACTAGTTGTAAACTAACAAATATATTATAACTATAATAGCTTATATATTATATTAAGATAAATAGGTTATAATTATAATATCTTATATATCATAGTTATAGTAACTTATATATTATAATTAGATTTAGAATTCTAATAGTATTACTAGAACTCTAATAGTATAACTAGAATTCTAAAATAAACTTTCTATATAAGAACTTGAATATCCCTATAAATCATAATTAGAAATAATTAATTATACTATTAAGTAAATTACTATTCCTCCTTCTATTTAACTATTCTTATTACGAATATTTCAGATAAGTCCTTATATGAAGAAACCTACTTTTATCACATTATATTTCTCCTGATTGTATAGTTATCTACAGTAATAGCTTAATTGTTAATCTACCTACCTATCTATTTGCTCTAATAACGTATATTATGAAAAACATTAGAATATATTAAAATATATACTTGAGGGCTAATAATAGTCAGTTAGGTATAAGATACCTTTTGAATTTCAATATAGTAATATGACTTTATACTATGGTTAGTCTATATATATCGCCCTATTTAGAGTATATATAGGTTTGAATATATAGGTTTAGTCCTATTATATAGAAGTAGTAATATAATTCTTTACTTATAAATAACGTTTCTTATATATAATAAGTATATTTAACTATAGTAACATTTATAAAAAGCTATCGGAATATATACTTAAGGGCTAATAATAGTTAGTCAGATATAATATATATTTTAAACCTTAATATATATTAGAATTCTAGCTATTTAACTATTACTCATATTTATCCTAATAATCTATTTTAAGTAAATAAAGGCTTAGGTACTCCCTATTACTCTTAAAACTTCATATTCTCTATTTAGTATAGAAAGTTATCTATTAGAATTAAAGTTATACTACCCTAATTATTTATACTCCAAATTAATCAAATTATAATATTACAATATTTAGTAGATAGACTATTTAGTAGCCAAATGTATTAGAGCTATAAGTTCTATATAATATAAAATCAATAATCTTTAAGAAAAGCTCTATTTAGACATTGATATTATAGAGTTCCTTATTTTCTATAGAATCCAAACTTGCTATTATTACTACTATTTATATCAATATTAAGACTATTTTCAGATATGATTCTAAATAGCTTATATTTGAATAATTAAGAATTATGAATTCTTCTTAACTTTTCATTAATTACTTAGTACTACTTTAATAAGTTATAAGCCCAATGCTATATTAACTTCTCTCTTTATATTTTATCTTTATCTATACTTATTATTAATAATATCATTTATATTCTTATTAATACTTATTCAGATTATATTAAAGACTATACTAACTAATTTTAGATCTTCCTTTACTTATATATCTATGTAAAACTTCTCTAAACTATATCTATAAAGTTCTATAGTTTATTCTTTCTATATTTATTTCAAGTAATTAACTAATTCAATACTAGATAAATCTATAAAGAGATTATACTAATTGGAATAATAGGCTTATTATTAGGCTAATAAAAAAAAAAGTTAAATAATAGAAGTTAAAAGTCTCTTATATCTTAAATCTATTAAGGCTTTTATAAATTGGAATTTTAAGTCTACTAAGACCTTCATTAATTAGAATCTTAGGTTTATTAAGACTTTTATCAATTAGAACTTTAGGTTGTTTATAATCTTTATAGGGGAGTATGTCTCATAAGATTTGAACTTTGGATTACTATAGATTATGAGAGTATTCATTTATTAATTAACTATTAAAGTATATTATTAGTAATGTTCTAATTAAAGATAAGTCACTAGAGTTAGACTCTAAGTATCTCAATTCTCCTTTAGGACTTAAATTAATTCTTTAATAAATATTTATTGCACTTCTTTAAGTTATTACTTAAGAATATAAGTAATTCTAAATTATACTTTATCCCCAAGTTAAAAGAGACTTAGAATTATAATATTTAGTCTATCTATATAAAGGCTTGATTTATTAGTAAAGATATTTTGATAGATTTAACTAAGCTTATCATTAGAATTAATATTAGTAAATATAATAAGACTCTTGATTATATATAATCAAGTTATAAGGATAGCTTTTTAAGAGTTATTAAGAATAATACTAATATTGATTATATATTTAGTTATTTTAAAAGATCTTATAAATTAACTAATTTTGTAAGTAAATTTCGTATTTATAAAAAGCTTTTTAATATTACTCTTATCAACTTAGAATTCGTAGAAGAATATCTAAATAAAATAGAAAAGACTTATTAATTACTTTTCTTAAAATAAAATCGGACTATCTAATTAATTTATTATAATTTATATTCTAAATAGTTGAAATAAAGGTTATAAAGATTTTAATCTTCTACTTATTTAGATTTTTAGATTTAATAAGGATTCTTATAGGTTAGATCTTTTTTTCTCTAATTTATTAGATGAATTTACAAGATGAACTAAGACTTTCTTAATTAGTATCATAATTAAGAAGAAGTTTATAAATAAAATCATTAAGTAGCTTTTTCTTAAGATTATTAAGAAACCTTAGAAGAAATAGAAAGGTATTCTTTATAATTATTATCAAAAGACTAATTAGATTAGAGAAAGCTATTTTAATCTTTTTTTAAAATAACCCTTTTTGAAGAAAATCTAAAGTTAATAATAGTCTTCTTAAGTTTTCTAAGAAGAAGAAGGGTAAAAAAGATAAAGCTAATGATTTAAAATTAATTGATATTATTTTAACTTGAGAAGAAATAGTTAATAAGATAGCTAATAATATAATTAACAATCTTATAAAATTCAATTCTAATATTAAAGAAGAAAAAGAAGAAAAAGAAGAATAAGATTAAGAGGAAAATATTAAATCTAAAAGTATAATTCCAATCTAACTTTTCCTAAAAGAATTATTATTAAGAAGATTCTAAGTACTTTAATTTCTAAGGAGATTTCATAAAATAGAAGTTTTATTAAATAGATTGAAATTATTTTATTCTTTACTAATATTAGAATTACTATTGATAGAGTTGAAGATTGTAGTTCTTTAATTCATAAAATTAAGACTTCTTTACTTATTAAGTAGGGAAATATTAAAGAGACTATTTGAATTATAAGAAGTAATTTGAAATCTATTTTAAGTAATGTTAGATATTCTTTATATAATATCTATTATATATTATAACTAAATAATAATCTATTACCTTAGTCTAATCTTAATTTAATAGGAGTACTATCTATCTTTTTTAATAAACCTATATTATATAGTATTAAATAAGATAAACTCTTATTTATAGGAATTAAGGCTAATAATCTTTATAAGTTCAGAATTCTTATTTAATTTAAGTTCTTAGTTCTTTATATTAATATTTCTGATATTCATAACGTACAACTATAATATAAAAAGATAAGTTATATTAGTAATATTATTGAGGTAATCAAGATTATAATAAATAATACGAATTATAAGTATTCTAAAAATAATCAATTACTTATTGGTAAAGTTCTTTTTAAGACTAAGTTTACTAATAGAGTTAATAGAAATTCAAATAGTTTTAGAAAGTTTAAATATCTTAATTATATTATTTAAGATTCATATAGACCTATTTCACTAGAGATCTATAACTACTTTGAACAATTTATCTTATTTATAAGTAAATATAGTAGATTTATTTATAGAAAACGTTTTAGAAGTAAAGGTTCTAAAGATATTATTTTAATTTTTAGAGACTTTATTAATATAACTAGAAATAAGAATAGTAATAAGAGAATTGAAACAATTAAGTTAATATTGATAATAGCTTTACCTTTCTAATAATAGAATAAAGGCTATTGATTTGAAAAATAATATTACTTCTAATATAAAATTACTTTATACTTATAAGTTAAATAATCTAACCAAAAAAGCTATTAGAACAATAATTAATAAAACTAGGGTTTTTCTCTATAATTCTAATTTCTTTAAACCTTTAGAGGTCAGTTATATTAGTTTCTATTTATATTTATTATAGAATACTTTATGTTTCTATTAAATGTAACATTGTATATGAATGATAGAATAAGAAGAGATTCTTAATTAATATTATAAAGTATAGGGTAATATCTAACACTATAAAATTGAGAATAAATACTCTAAAAAGCTTAATCTGAAAGTAAAAAAAGATATTATAATTACTTATAGTTATAATACTTATTTAATTTGAAACTTTCAAGTTTATAATACTATTTGGTCTAGAGACATAAATATTCTTGAAGTTTAATTTAATTCTTAATAAAAGGAAGAGTTATTTATTTTTAATAATATTATTATTACTAGGTTTAGTTAATTTAGTAAAGAGAATAAGTCTAATTGATCAAATTTGAATAGTTCTTTTTAGGGTTTAACTATTATTCAGCCTAATAGAGTTTATAATTTTATTAAAAATACTAGCTGTTTTTTTTTAATAAGATTAATAATAGTAATAGTAATTTAGATCTTTCTCCTAATAAGGAATTAAGTAGTCTTTTTATAAGTTGTGTTGATAGGATTATAGATAGTATTGAGAATCTTAATAAAAGGTCTATTATATTTATAAAACTTCCTTTTTTAAGTCTAAAAGCTACAAAGGACTATAAATAGTATTTTATAAAGAGAGTATATTCTTTACAATTAAAGATTGTTTTTCTTTAGTCTTTTATACTAATTATAATGAATATAAGTATAACAATAATGTACTTATGAATACGTATAGTAATTCTTATACGGCTTAGCACATAATATTAGTTAATATCTTAGATAAACTGACTATTCTTTTGAAAGCTATAAGTTTTTACTTTAGTAATAAATAGATTTAAGCTATAAATAAAGAAGTGAAATCTATAGAGTCTATAAAAGTTTGAATAGTTATATTATTATTTGATATTTCTTTTATTTAAAAGAATACTATTAATACATTTAGAGCTAGATAGACTTATAAAATAACACGTAGTAATTGCAATTTTAGTAATCTTATAAATGAGGCTAGATAGGTTACTTAAGATTTTGATCAATATGTCAATATTAATTATTTAGAAACTTTTAGTATTACTTATGAGTTTGAAGGTTAAAGATATGTATTAATTATATCTATTTCTTATAACTAGACTTTAATTAAATATAATATTACTACTATGTTTATTTATGTAAAATAGATAAAGCGATATATAATAAGTTTCTTATTAGTTATATTTATAATAGATATTTGAAAGTTTAATTCATAATACTAATAATCAGAATTAGCTTTTTACTTATTTATTAACTAAAGTTGTATATGAGTTAAGATAGAGCTTTAGATTATAGTATTTATAGTTTAAATCTATCTTATATAAGATTAGTTCTACAGTATCTCCGTATAATGAAGATATATTTATACTTAATATTACTCTTACTAAAAGTAAATATTTTGCTATTCTAACATATTATATTAATAATATACTATTAGAAGTTAAGAATATATTTATAATAGCTTTAAAAAGATATAAAGACCTAAGATTTAGGAAAGCTTAATATTTCTTTAAATAATAATTTAACTATTAAGTAGAAGAATAAGAATATAGAAATAAGTTAATTTAAGCATATTAATAAAGCTCTTATCAAGTTTCATAAAAAGAATATCTATAGTTTTAATGTTCTAAAAGATAATCAAGTTAGATTCTTTATGAATAAGAATAATACTTTAAAAGAAGAAATATTAGAATATTAAAAAGAAATAAGAGTTTTATCATATTTAGTTTTAGAAACTAAGCTAGATATTATTCTAATTCTCATTATTGATTCTTAATATATTTCAAACTTTTCTAAAGAATATTTAATTACTTTGAATAGGATAAATAGTAATTTAAAAAGCAATTTAGATTGTAGGTTAATTTATAATTATAATAATATTAATCCTTTTAATTTACTTGAATTTGTAGATTTAGATTAAGCTAGAGATATTGATAATAGAAAATCTACTTCGGCTTATACTTTCTGGCTAGACGTTTATAATAGTATAAATTATAACTTAGTTAAATCAAAGATAGTAGTTCTATTTACTTATAAAACTAAATATATTATTCTAATAGATATTACTAAAAGAGCTATTTACTTATATAATGATCATAGTCCTATTAATACAACTTCAGGATTGAGGGCTATTAATAAGCTAATTACTTTTATAGATAATGAATCAGTCAAAGGGTTTATTAAAAATACAAGATTCTATGAATAAGCTAAGTATATTAATATTTATTATTATTATATTAGAAATCTCATTTGCAATAACTAGATAAACTTCTATTATTTCAATATGCATAATAATTTTACTAACCTTTCAATACAGCGTTTATGCTAAATTAAATTTAATATTATTATTAAGACAGTTTTATAGAATAACCTTAATCTAAAGCCTTCTTATAAAGGAAATAGTCTTAATAATCTTTTTTTTTAAGGATTAATCATTTACTTTAACTTTTTATTAGTTTAAGGTCTTTCTGATATTTCTTGATTTTATTTATCTTTGAGTTTTTCCTTTCCAACCTTTTCCAGGTTTTAGGTTTCTAGACTTTAATCTTTTTAAATTTCTCTATTCTTCCTATATAAGTTTTAGAGTTCTTACTACTTTTTAAATTATAAAAGATTTATTTATTTTATATATTTTAAAGGGGAATGTTAGGATTCTAGCCATTTAGCTATTACTTATATTTATCCTAATAACTTATTTTAAGTAAGTAAGGGCTTAAGTAGTTTCTATTATTCTTATAACCCTATGTTTTCTATTTATTATAGAAAGTTAATTATTAGATTTATAAGTTATACTATTCTAATAATTTTTACTCTAAATATATTGGGTTAAGTATAGTACCAAGATAGCTAAAGCTATAGCAGTAGGTGACTAAGTAGTCGACCTATTTATTTAGGCTAATAGGAATAGAGAGATTATTATATAGACTCATCCCTATACTATATAGCGTATATATATATATATATACTATAACCTAAAAAAGGATATCATAAATAGAGATAACTAGTTATATTCTATTTATATAATTAATTAATTATAATATTTACTTCTTATAAACTAATACTAATCATTAGTATTTTACTATTATTAGTATTATTTACTACTATTTGACTATAGATTAATAAGGAATAATCTAAACAAATAAGATTATAATACTTTTTAAGAAAGTCTCTAGAAACCTATATAGTAAAAATAGATAGATTTAAAGTTATTATAACTAGATATTACCCTAAGATACTAATACAACTTCTAGAAATTTATATAGTAGAAATAAGGAAAGAAAGTAAACTGATAATAACTTATTACCTCGATATTATTTATATTTATTATATAATAAATTAATAATAAAGATCCCCACTAACTTATTAAAGTAAAGATATAATAATAAATAGAATAAGGTTAATATAAATAAGACAAAAAGATCTATCGTGAATTACTATCTTTTACTATTATCTCCTAATATCCTAAATATATTCAATAGATAAAGAAATAATAAGAAATTAACTTAATGATTATAATACTATAATAAACTTTCTCCTAATAATAACAACTTCAAAGCTATAAGTAATCTAAAACTCAGTATTCAATCCTTAGTAATTAAATTAGGTCTAGATATTATATTAATAAGAGAAGGAATTTTAAAAGAAATACCTTATTTTATTTAGTATAAAGATCCTTAGAAGTAGTATAGAAATACTAGTAATATAAAATAACTATAAATACTTCTGATATTTCTCTTTAAGTATTCTATAAGTAATTGTAATAAATATTCTATAAAAATATCTAGAGAATTAGTAGATTTATAATATTATAATATGTAAAATTAAAGATAAAAGTATTATATACTATTATTTACAACTCCTATATCTAAGTATATTATAAATATTTACTTTTGTAATAACTATTAGTATATTAATAATATAAGAGGACTAATTAATATTACTTATTAAATAAAATGAGAAGAACTAAATAGATATTAAGATAAATTACTACCTAGCTAAATATAATTACTAAAAAAGAAATTGAAAGGGGAAAACTCTTCATAACTAATAGTAAAACCTAGAGTATAAAGAAGAAAGATAAATATAAGGAATAATATAAGAGGGGATTACTATATATTAACTTAATAAAATAGATATTACTACCTATTTAATAAGTATAATAACTATTATCCTTAAAACTACTTTCTATAAGATATCAAAAAGAAATACTACTTTATATATTAATAATTATATATAATAATAACTTATAATACTTAGTTTTTGTCTCCTCTTACTCCTATCTACTACTAGCAGTATATTCATATAACTATAATATATAGCTACAATCAAAAGTAATTACTTTAATAATTATACTAACTTTAATATTATTCCCAGCTTTAGCTAACTATATTATTCTATATATATTATTAAGTATAGTATTAAGTATAATCATTAGATAAGATTTCCCTTAAAAGGTTTTTAAGAATTCTAATTAGGAGATATATATAAGGTTCTATTAGAAGGAAACTTCTATTAAATAGTTATAATTTATCTAATAAGTATATATACTTCTAGAACTATAGCTTTGAGAGAAATATTTATAATTAAAATATAATAAAACAATACTAACTATAGATATTCTTCTAACCTATTATTCTACATTATATCTTTTTTACTAGATCTTATTAAAAGTCCTAGAGAAACATCAAATAATTAGAATATCATAGCTTATATTGATAAGTATAAAAAAGTATTTTAATAATTTAGAATAGAAATACTAATTAATATATATTAGAAAGTTATATCTTTATAATAAGGAGAATAAATTATACTTTCTAATAAGTATTAGTATTAATAATATATATATTTATTACTATATAGAAATATAAAGAAAATAAAACTTCTATTTTAAGGATTTATAAAATACTTATTAGAAAGCTTTTTAAAACTAGGGGAAGTATATTTTAATCTAATTGAAAGAAGAATATTATAATTACGTAAGAATCATTTTGTTAATAGAAGAAAATATTTCCCTATAAGTAAGGAGATTATAAGAGAGAAATTAGTAGAAATACTTCATAAAAGTATATTAACTTAATAAATAGAAAAGGGTACTAGAATTAATTAGAAATATTATTACTATTTGAAATAAAAAATCAAAAAGAACCTAAAATATATTAAATAACTCCTAAGAATTAGAAGGTTTATACTTATCAAGAAATAATAATGTTTTATACTAGAAAATATGAAAGTAGAAATGACTCTAATATAAATAATACTATTAATGTTAATTACTGGAAGTATATTAATACTTAGTTTATAACTAGCTAAGTTAAATATATAGATAATTATTTTTATATAAAGCTTTATTATAAGAAATAGTTCTAACTAAAGAAAATAGTAATAAATAGGATTATAGAGATCCCTGGAGCTTTATTTATACCTTAGGGGAAACTACTAAATATCCCGAAGATAATATATTATTTTTAATTACCTTTATAAAAAGGTTAAAGTATTATTTAATAAGGTATATTAACTAAGTAATAAATATATAAATAGCGATTATAATATCTTTAAGAATAAGATATAGATATTTATTATTAAATATATAAGTTATAATATTAAATTAAACTCTATAAGAAGGATATTTAATAATATATTAACTAGATAAATATATATATATTATAGGATATTAATTATACTAATCTAAAATAACCTCTGAATTACCTAAGTAGCTATTATAATTAGGAATAAATTTAAAACCTTTATAATTTATTACAATTACTATAAAGAATAGAAAAATATAACTTTTAAGATATTTACTAAAGATTATAATTATATTAATATAATTAAATTATTCAGAGTAATAGAAATAAAGATTAACTTATTCAAGTATATCTATTTAAATCCTTAAGGCTTATAATAAAGAATTAGTGAAGAGATATATATAATTATATGGTAAATATATAATATAATTAATATCCTTTATAATATTATGAATAAAATAAAACTAACTATTAATAAGCTATATAAATGAATTATAGAGATCCTTAAATATTAATAATAATAATCCAAGTAAAAGAATAATTATATTGTAAATTATAATAAATTTCTAGTAAACTATATATTTAATAACTAAAAATATAACTAGTATTTGAGTATTAGTAATTATATTAACCTCTATGTTAACTAGATAATAGTAATACCTTAAGGCTACTTTATAAGAAATCTTAAGATAGAAATATAAATAATAAATATTAAATATACTTAAGGCTAGCAACAGAATACTAGATAATAAAATATATTATTAAAGAATAAAAAGTAGTAAAACTATACTTTAAAGAAGTATTCATTATTAATATAAAATTAGTAATAGAGATTACTATATATCTTAATAATATTATATTAATAGAAATAACTATAAAGATATTATATAATAATATAAATAAAATATTAAATAAGAGTTTTATAATAATTTACTTTATAATTATAAATAGTAAAAATAGAATAATTAATCTAAGGAAACTTATAAAAATCTTCTAAAACTATACTTATTACTACTTTATAATATTAGTTAAACTAGAAGTCTTCCTAACTTTAAAATTCTCTAAGACTATATTTAAAAATATCCTTTTAAATATAAAAATAAGAAAACTATCTATAAGAAATATATAATAATTAAAAACTCGCTAGAAGATTATACTTAATATCTAACTTAATAAGATTACTTTAAAAATAAATTTAAAGTTTAAGAATAAACAAAGTATTATAAAATTTAGTATAGTTGAAATATTTATACTTTTTAGAAATATCAATTTTAATATTATATTAATAACTACCCTATTTCTCCTCAATCTCCTTCATATAAATCAACCCTAAGTCTACCTTAAGAACTTTGATAATAAAGTTAAATAGGAAAGAGTATTTTTATTTATAGAGAGATATAATAAATACTCATAATTCTTAATATAAGAAAATCCTTATAATAAAACTATTCATTTCTTTATTAAAAAAGAAATATAATAATTTTAAAAGAGATTTAGCTATTTTAATATCTAGAAACTAAATAATATCTTTAATAGAGTAAGCTAAACTATAATTCCTAGTAAGATTGAAATAATTTTAAGAAACTATTACTAATAGTAAATAAATAGTAAGATACTATATTAATTTAAATTCAATTCTAGAAATAGCTATAAGTTTAATATAGAAATTATTATTAATATTATTTACTCTAATAGTACTAAGCCTATACTATATATAATTAATATATTAATAGTATTTATAACTATAAGGTTTATAAGGAGTATTTCTATAGAAGATATATAGTATATATTAAAATTAAATTAGATTGATATATACTAAGGTCTTCTAAAAAGAATTATTATTGATATGAAGTATAGCGTTACTATTAAAGACTTTAAAAAAAGTCAATAATATAAGTAGTAAGATAGAAATTATACTAACTGAAACTTATAATAGTATTAATGAGGTTAAATAATCTTATACCGTTTTATAGAAAACTTATAAGGTTATATATAATAAAATACAAGAAATATTAAGAGATAAAGTATTCGAAAGTATTATTAAAATGGTTAATAGAATTAATAGTTCTAATAGTGTTATACTAATTCTATTTATTTTTAGAATATACTTATACTTTAATATAATATTACTACTATTTCTAGATATAATAAGAGATATAGTAATTATTTATAAAGTAATAGAAGAAGTATATAAGATCTATACATAGTATTAAATTTTAAATATTCTAAATATATATAATAGCTTTTTTATAATATCTATTTACTAAATCTTATTACAATTAGATATATATATCCATTAGGAGTATTAGAACTACATTAAACCTTTTAGATTTATCTTAATTAATAAAGAGATATATATTATAGAAATAGAAGAGAAACCTAGTATTTTCTAAATAATAATAGTTAAAATATACTACTAATCTCAAATTGAAGAAAGTAATAATAAGAATTTTTATAATAAGGTTAAAAGAGAAGTTTTACTTAAAGAGATAATTATAATAGTAATACCTAAGGAGAAGCTAAAGTAATAAGGATAACTATAGAAGAATAATATTTTTATTATAAGAACTAATCTTTCTAATACTATATATTATAATATCTATTTTATAATAAAAGAAGTAGAAATACTAACTAAGACTATTAATCGCTACTAATATAACCTTATTATAATATTAAATAAACCTTTTTAAAGGTTATATACTATAGAGTAGGAAATTCTCTTAGTAAAAAGAATACTATACTTTGAATAATTTAATGTTTGAAAATATAAATAAATAAAGATCTTTAACTTCAGATTTATTAATAAGGTTAAAGGTATTATTAATATACTATATAAGAAATTATAACCAATTATAAAAGGATTTAATAATTAGGAGAAAAGTAATATTTTTATATAACTACTAATAACATAATAGGTTAATTATTACTTTATATAAAAACTATTAGTAATATTATATTTA
>AMCV02000021.1:1416368-1457282 GCA_000350065.2 Colletotrichum orbiculare MAFF 240422 | reverse complement strand
ATATAATCTATACCTTATAACCTTTAGAATACATAATCTATACTTTAATATTATAAGTATATAAATAGATAATATCTTTAGTTTCTATTTATTTAAATTGAATAAAGAAAAGAAGAGTTCTAATAAGTAGGATTTATAGTAAAACTCAAATTGATACTTATAAATAATAAACTTCTTATTTGTAATAGAAATATAATAACCTTTAAAAATAATAGTAATATAACTCTTATTTTATATGATTAAAATAGGAAGATTAAACTTATTAATTATACTTCTAGTAGAGTAGAATTAGTATATATTACATAATGCGTATAAGCAGTATATATAGCTTCTATATACTAATTAGAAGTATACTTCAACTTTTTTACTATAGTTTTATATTAAGACTTAATAGAAGAAAGTATTAAGAGATTTAATAGATACTTTATATAATAGATAAATAACTTAGAGTAGAACCTAATAGTTATTCTTATTAATATTAAAGAAATAAAGCTCTATTTTTATCAATAGATTTCTTATTAATAATAAAGATATAATATTTTAGTTAGGATTTATTATTATCTTAAGAACCAATAGAAATAATAAGGATAATAATACTTTTAAATTTAAAAGTAATTTTATCTACTTCTTTTCTACTAAGTTAACAAAAGTTATATAAGATATATTAATTTCTGAAATGTATAGTATAACTATAAGAATGAATATAAAATATATAATTTCTATTATTTTTAAATAAACAGAAAATTAAATACCTAAAGATATTAATAATACTAATAATAATTTCTACCAATTCTTACTTTTTCTATAAATATTCTATTGAATTAGATATTATTCAAGAGAAATACTTTATAATTAATACTATAGTATTCTAATAATTATATAAGTAAAAAGAGATTTCTAAGATCTACTAGATTAATAGTAAAAATAATGTTCTAAATAATATAACTAAAAGATCTAATAACTAAGTTTTTAAACGGATTATAATAATAAATAAGATAATAATATAGATAGAAGGATAAATTATAAAAGTTACTAATACTAATAAAAAGACGAAAAAAGAATAAAAAGAAGATATATAAGATAATAAGAAGAAGGTAATAGAAAGAGAGAGAGAGGTATATTATAATAAGAACTTAAGGTATTTAATATAGTATTAAATAAAAAGTATATTCTTGTAGAATACTATTTATAGTATTTTTGCGGTTTTTAGTATAACTAAAAGGATTAATATAACTAGAGGTAATTTTGTATTTATCTTGTATTTTATATTATTTTAACATTTTATACTACTTTTATAGTTTATACTAGTTTTAGTATTAATACGCTTTAGCTATAAAAGAGGGTATTACTAATATTAGGTTTAATATAGTACTAAGGTAGCTAATGTTATAGTAGTAAGTAACTAAGTAGTTAACTTATTTATTTAAGCTAATAAGAATAGAGGGATTATTATATAGATTTATCCCTATAGTATACGGTATATATATATATATATATATTATAACCTAAAAATAAATATTACGAATAGAAATAAATAGTTACGTACTATTTATACAATCGATTGACGATAACGTTTACTAGTTGTAAACTAATAGAATAGTTTAAATTAGAATACTAAAATACTTAGTAAATAGATAACTTAGTAGTCTAAATATAATTAAGTTAAAAGCTTGACATAATATAAAGTTTACTTTTCTGAAAATATATTCTATTTAGATATTAATATTATAGAGTTTCCTACTCTCCATAGAATCCAAACCTCTTATTATCATTACTATTTATATTAATATTAATACTATTTTTAGATATTACTCTAAATAACTTATTCATTAATAATTAAGAATTATTGATTCCCTTTAACTTTTTACTAATTACTAATTACTAGCTTAATAGAATAGATATTTAAATATTTAACCTTTTATTTAAATATATCTTTACTAAGGTTTAATGTTAGAGAAATCGCTATTCTATTTCAAGAGAATTGAAAACGAAGAAGTCTAATATTTGTTCGTAAAACTGAAGAAATAGTCAAGAAAGAATAAACTATTAAACTTCATATAAGGAATTAGTTATTCATATTATTACAATAAACTATTTTTACAGACTAGCTGACTTGTATAATTAACTTTTATTTTCAAAGTTTCTTGTGATAAGATATTAAAAAGAGATATTATGTTTGATATTTTGATTGATGTATTAGTTAATATATATATTAATAATTTATTTTATTTTAATACCTCCTATATTCTCTATTTACTATTAGTAACTTCTTTATATAACAGAGCTAAATAGATGAAGCTAATAATCCTATTTCCCTGAATTCTAATTTCAATTAAGTAAACTATATTATTCTTATTTCTATTATCTAAATATCAATTATACTTATTGAATTAGTAAGAGATAACTAGTAAAAGGTCAATAGTATTTAGTAGCTCTCAATTATCAAAAGATAGGTAATTTAGAGTAGTATATTAAGAGAGTTTTAATATTAATAGAAATAATAATAATAATAGTAGGAAGTTCGGATTCTATAGAAAACATAGAACTTCACAGTATGAATATCTAAATAGACCTTACTTTTAGAAACACTAACTGTATATTATATAGGACCTTTATCTCTATTATACTTAGGTTATTAAGTAGTCTATCTACTATATACGATAATATGATAATTTAATTTATTTGGACTATATAGCTGAATTGAGTTTCTACTTACCATAGAAGTATTTGATTAATATCTATCAGTTCTATACTATATAAAAGATAATTGGAACTTTATAACATTATATATATTATTAATCCTACTATACTATAACATTTATAGTAACTATATGTAATATTATATATATAATAGAATACCTTTTGTATTCTTTTGGTTATAGGTATTGAATGCTGAATAATATCTATAAATTGAATATATGAAAATGAGTAAAGGAATCTATTTAAAGTCATATACCTCTCAAGACCTTTTCAAGAAAACTATACTTCATAATTAGCTTTTAGCTTATAAACTCTATCGATATTACTAGTATTAAGCAATTATTTAAATAGAGAAAGCTTTAGATAGTAAATATAGTTAATTAAAATAATATCTATAAGATAGGAAAAATCTAAATTTATTTATTATAATTATTCTATTAAAGATTATAATCATATTAATACTACTTAGCTATAAGTATCTATTCTTAACTATTAATCATTCCTAATTATTAAAAGCTATTAGTAAAAACTAATAGCTATTTATAATTACTATATTTAGTTTATATAGTTGGAAAACTTGTAATATCTAGTTATATTTAGGTATTATATAATTTAAATTATTCTTCTTATATAATAGTCAAGTCTAGCTATATATTAAACTACTATATTAAGCAGGATTGACTAAAGATATAAATAATATTAGTAATATAATTTAAACTATTATAATTAGTTTTTTATAATAAATCTTTACTATAGAATTATAAGTATAATAGAGAATGCTTAAGCTATTATATATTTCAAATAAATTAGAAGTATCAATATAAGTAATTGTTAGAGGCTAGCTATTAGAGATACTTTAGTAATACCTTAGTAGTATTATAATATACTTGAAGAATCTATACTTAAGGTAAAAACTTTTTATTAGACTAAGGGGTAGTAGTTATATAGAGCTTTAATAGTAATATCTTATATAAACCTTAAGACTTAAGTCTATAATATATTTCTTACTACCCTTCCGCCTTATTATTATAGTAATATCTAGTATTAATAGCTTTAATAATATAGTAGTAATATCTAGTTACCTAAGTTAACTTAACTAATTAGAAAAATCTATCTAAAATACTTCTTCTTAATATTATTAATATTAGATAGTCCTATTATTAAGAGAATTTAGATATTATTAATATTACATAGTTCTACTAATAAGAAAGTTTATATTATATTTACTCTAAGTAATCTTATATTATTATACTCTTCTTATTATTAATCTATAAGAAGTTTCTTTCTTCTCTTTTTATATAGGTCTACTGTTTTCTCTCTAGAACTATATAACCTCCTATCTTATACCTATTATAATACTATGATCTTACTATTTTTCTATTTATACTTCTCTTTTTTATATTTCTTCTATTATTATATCTATTACTATTACTATTAGTTCTAAACCCCTTAATAATAATCCTTCTTATTATAATACTTCTTCTAATTTCAATACTTATACTTATAGTCCTTATACTATTAAGGGTAATTCTAATAATAATAAGAATTAACTTCTTAATATAGTTCTTTCTACCTATTTTAATTATTATTCTAAGTATAATAAGAATAATCTCTCTTAGATCTATACTTTAAGTTATAGCTAATTTTACTATAAACATTTAAAGTTAAAGAGTAAGTATGAGTAGGGCTCCTACTTCTTTATTATTAGTCTTAAGTTATATACTACTAGCTACTAAGTTAATACTCTAATTATATTTAGTAAATATATTATTACTCCTATAGTTCCTATTATTAATAATACAAATAGTTCTAAAAGCTGCTATACCTCTATCCTTTTACTAAGATTCTCTATCATAATTTAGTATTATGATAACTACTTTTGTTATATTTAATAGGTATTTCTAATCTATGTCATTACTATACCTACTAATTCTTTCTTATATATTAAAAGTATTCTTATATTTATTTCTATCTTTATTCTTAAATAGGTCTTTACTAGTTTTAATAGTATTATATAGACAATAATAAGTCTTTTTCTATCCCTTCTCCTACTTTTATCATACTAGCTTTTCTATAGTAAAATACTTTAATATACTCTAATAATTATATTATATCTTATTAATGTTAGAATTATATCTTTAGTCTTATTAATAATAGCTTACTTATTTGTTATTACTATATAATTATTAATTCCTATTAATACCAAAAATACCCTATTTCTAAATAAGTATTACTTATTACTATCCCTAATGATAAAGAAGAAGAAGAAGAAGATAATAATAAGAGAAAAGAAGATTTCTAGAAATATAAGGGGAAATGAGATAATACTAATCTATTTACTTAATTTATTTATTTACTACTTAAAGGGTAAGTTTTATAGTAATTTATATATATCTCTTATAAGCTATTATATTACCTAATTTATAACTTATATAGTTCTTTATTATTAATAAATTAATATTAATCTATTATTCTCTCTAGTATTTCTATATTATAATTTAAATTATAAGATAGCTTCATTATTCATAAGGCTTTCTTAAAGCTTTTATATTAAAATATTATTACCTTTCTACTTAATTAATATATTGTAATTATAATCCTATTTTAAGGTATTTGGTACTACTAATATTTCTTCAACTTTATATTCCTTATAAGTTTTACTATTTTTCCCAATAAGAACTAGGATAGAGTTAGGATATATATTTATATATTATTAAGATAGTAATAAGTTATTTTCTACTTATTTAATAAGATTAATATAGAATATTAAATAAATACCTATAGAGATATCTAATATAATATTAAATAGATTTAATATACTAATAACTTAATAATTAGAGATTACCTACTTGAACTTCTTATTTAGTTAACTTATCTTAATATAACATAATAATAATTATACTTTATTTCTAATTTAAAACTTCTTAGCTACTTATTATATCTTATTAATACCTATTTTATTATATTACTCTATATATACTATTACTACTTAAGTTATAATAATACTATCCTTAAGGTAAGATAAGAATAGTGAAGCTTATTTTAAATTAGAATAAGTAGCTTATTCTACTACTTAAGAATATAAAATAAGAATAATATTATACTTATTTAGAAATCTATATAAACTAATTCTAATAATTAAAGACTTTCTATTATTTAATATTAATTAGTATATAGTAATATAAGCTAGTTAGTTTAATTATAAGAAAATAATATATATTTATAGGAATATTTAAATCTCAAGTATTATTTTTTCTATCTTACTACCTATCTAAAGGTAAAATAATATTAATAATAGTTATTATACTCCTATTAATTAGTATAGTATGATCTAAAAAATACTAATTTAGTCTAAACTATAGTTAGTAGTAATTAATATAGGGAATTTATAAAGCTACTACTAGATATTCTAGAACTTCTCTATATAAGTTTTAATAGTTATAAATATTATAATTTCTAATTAGATATACTTAAATAGGTAATCTATAGTTATTATTAGCAACCTTAGGTTTTTATTTCTGATAAATTGTAGTTTTATTATAAAGTTAATAGAAATCTACAATTAAAACTTATTAAGAATTAATAGAAGTTATAATAAGCCTTTATAGTATTTATAATTTTTATCTAAATACGAATAAATATTATATACCTAGATAAAATATTTAATATCTTTTAATATGCTATCTTAATACTAATTCTGGAAGGATACTATAAATATTAAGTTGATATTAAGGTAGTTTAAAATTAAAGGGTTATAGATTATCTATAGAATTATAATTATTAGTAGTTTATACTTAGGGATCTAGATTTAATTCCTATATAGTAGAATATTATTCTGCTTTCTTATATAATTAGCTACTTATATTTATATTAAAACTTCTAATAAGAATATTCTTACTATTTAGTAGATAGTTTTTAAATGGATCTTATATATCAATATTATTATTATTACTTAGTTTTATAGTATTAATAATATAAAACTTCAGAATATAGTATATTTATTTAATAATCAATTAGTAGTATACTAATAAGTATCTTTTATTTATATAACTCTTTCCTAGTTTTTCCCTATCTATATATTATGAATTAGAAGTAGTATAGAAAACTTACTTTTATTCTTAAGGTTAACCTAGAGAAATTAAAAAACTTATATTAGAAACCTTAGTTTTATTATATTATCTTAATCCTATTAAGAGAAAGTATTAAGGTATTTTATAAAGTAATCTAAAAGGTATTTTGAAATAAAACTAAATTCTAATAAGACTTCTATTCATTTAACCTATTATTTTAAGATAAATCTAAGGTTTATAAAGTATTCTAAGGTTTTATAATTAGATAGAATAATAAATAATTTTACTATACTTTCTAATTTTACTAGCTATATTTTTAGATATTATATAACTATTAGTAGCTCTTCATTATAAATAATATAGTTTTTTTAAACAAAGGTAAGTCTAATTAAATAATAAATAACTAATTATAATATATTATTTCTACTTTCCTATCAAAAGCAGCTACTTAATACTATTCTTAAATAATCTATTTCTACCATTATATATTATATTAGGTCCTATTGAGTTATAATTAACTCTAGAATAAATATAAGTTTAAATATTAAAAATACTTATTAGTATATACTATTTTAATAAAATAATACTTATCAGTATATACTATTTTAATAAAATAATACTTCTTTCTATATTAGCTATATAAGTGGTTTTAGTAAGTTAGAGAAGTAGTTAATTGACTTATAATGGAAATTTATAGAACTAAGGAAACTCTAGACATTATAAATATTCTTTGAAACTTCTTAGTTTTTAATAAATTTATTTTCTTTAGAAGTATAATAAATATCTTTTCTTATTTTAATCATAAAATTAAGGTATTTAATCTTCTTTTTTAGAAAATTCGTACTTTTCTAAATCTAAATATACGCTAGCCTTTTATAACTATTGAAAGATGTATTCAACTTTATCTTTATAATTACTCTTTGATTTATAACTATAGATAATGATATTGCTTAAATAAGTTATAATAAGGTTATTAAGAATACCTTAAAATATATTATTAATATAATATTAGAATATTATAACTATACTTATCAGCCTAAAAGGGGCAATAAGCTATTTAAATAAACTGAAATATATTCAAAAAATAGTTTTATATTTATCCCCCTCTATAATCTAGATTTTATAAAAAGCTATATAAATATTAACTTTAATAAACTATATTACTTTGGATAATAAGTATAAGGGTTTCTTAATTAATAATAAGAGGTAATAATTATAAGTAATAATAGTATTAAAAGTATAATAATCTATATAGAATTACTATTTTCCCCTAGGCGTTTTAATGAAAAGGATAAATATCCTAGCTATAGATCAGTTTACTTAGATCTAGCTTTTATTCATTTGGTTAGTAACCTAATATTAGACTTTAGATAAGTATCCTCTTAATATATTATAAAGTAGCTTCTATATTAAGTTTAATTTTGGTCCTATCTAGGTTTTTCTTTAGGTAAATATAATAATCAAGAGACTCCTAATAGAATAAGAGGTTAGAAGCCTTATTTTTATTAAATAAGTCTATACAGGGGTATAAATAGTAAGTAATATAAGTATTAGTCATTTTAATATAATTAGTAATATAGTTATTAGAGCTATATTCATTTATATTAGATTAACTATTAACTATTTATATTCTTTTTTCTCAAATTAGATAATATTATAATTAGTAGTTTAATAGGGTCTACAAATCTATTTATATATATCTCTTTTAGTATATTATTGATAATTTAGATAGTCAGGCTACTAATTATATCTATCTTTAATTTATTCCTTATAAGATTTAAAATAACCTTTCTATATTATAATTATCGCTTCCTAAGAATAGCTAGATATATTATTCTTAGAATTATATAGAATAAAACCTTGGATACCTAATTATTGAAATTAATATAAATTCTAGTTATGTTAGTAATATAAGTTTCCTAATTAATACTTAAATCAGTACTTAACTAGTATAACTATAGTAATATAATTAATCAAATATTCTACTATCTTATAAACTTCTTACTAATTACTCTATAATAATTATAACTATTATTATTCTAAATCGAAACAAAAGACTTATTATTTATTAATATAGAGATTAAGAAGAATAGCTTATCTATTTATCTTTATATTTATCTAGTTTTATCAAGTATTATAGTATTATTATTAATACTTATACTACCTTACTTTCTAAAGAGTCTTTTCTAGGGGCTAGGCTTTTTCCATATTGTTTATAATCTTTTTATCTAACTATAAAGCCTAAATATTAATATTAGAAGTTACTAGTAGGTAGGTAGGATATAGTTTATATTGAGTAATAAAATAATCCTTAGTATTATAATATATAAGAATATTAGCCTATATATATATCTAGATAACTATAGAATCTACTTAGTAAACCTTATATATACTTATAGTAGGGGTTAATTAAAGCTTATTCATTATAGTAATTTATCTATTTAACTTTCTATAATAAAGAGGAGTAGTATTATAGTAGTATTATATTAATATTTAAATAATTTAGACTACTCTTATACTTATGATCTATCTATTTCTATTCTAATTAATTATTAGTTCTAATTAGGATAAATACTATAGCTTATTATAATTCTACAATTTTAGATTCAAGATCTTAAGGTTTATTATAATTATATAATAGTATTAAACTGTAGTATAATAGTCTATCTAGCTAATATTATAACTAATAATAATTATTTAAATTTAATAAGAAAGGATTACCTAGAAGTAGTTTATCTAGATATTTTCTATTTAGGAGTATCCCCCTATTTATCTTATAGTTAATTTAAACTTAATAAAGAATTTAGTAAATATCTATTTAGACTCTTAATAGAAATAGTAAATCACCTTAAAGACCTAGGTATTATAATAAGGGTTTTTATAATACTTAGTAAAATACTAGAAGAATATATTAATATCCTAATTATATTAAATCTTTAATATTATATAAAGGTTACTAATTTCTATTTAGATTCTAAACAAAACGTTAATTTATAAGGATTATTAGAAGCTTCTTAATCTCCTAATAAAAGTTTAATTAACTTCTAATCTATACTATTTAATATCCTCTATATAAGAAAGTAGAAAGTATCACTATTAAAAGGAATACTAATAAGAAGTAGTTTCTTTTTTATATAAGATATTCATATTATTTGTAAAGCTAATTTATAGTCTTATTACTATATAAGGATTTCTTAGAAGGATTAGTTTTAATCTTTTACTAAAATAATCTACTATTAGTCTATTGGAATTCCTATCAAGGGCTTTATAATATTAATATTTATTATTATTTTATACTATCTTTTATTCTTTTTATATAATTTATGATTTACTACTAAGTTAAACTTAAATAAGAAGTTTATTAATATTAGAAACTAGTTATAAGAGATATTTTAATAATATCTTAATAGTATTATAATAAACTTAAAATGTTTATACTTAAGATAAGGACTCTTCACTAGGCTAGGGGGTAGTAGTTACATAGAACTCTAGTAGTCATATCTTAAATAAGTCTTAAGGCTTAAATCTATAATAGTAATAGTTTAATAAATAGAATTCTAATATTCTTCCTTAGAATATATAAATAAATAAATATTTTATGGATTACAAAAGTTATTAAAGTCTTAAAAATTGTATAGAATAAATAGAGGAATCTTAAAGAAATTAGAATCTAAAATACCTAAGGTCTAGAAGAAATTTGAAGGAAAATACTTAAAAGTAAAATAAGGAAAATTAGGAAAGATCGAATAAGCCTAAAGTCAATAAAGAATTAAAGAAAAAGCTTAATTCTTAGAGGATATATTATTAGAACTATTTTCTTTAGAGGAAACTTCAATATCAGAATTATTCTCTTCAATCCTCTCAATAATATTATTAAATCTAATTTAACCTAAAAACTTCATTAAAAGATTAATATTTTTATTATGATTATTAACAGAATAAAGACAAATCTAATTATCCTTAGAAAAGACATTTAGTATAATTGATTTAGTCACTTTTACTCTATCCTTAAAATCATATCTAAGCTTTTTACCCTATATATAAATTTAACTATAAATATTAACTAATAATAACATTCATACTAATACTAACTTATAACTAGTTAAGGTAGTAATACAATGACTTATTACTATAGATAATTATACTCTTAATTTTAACATTTAACCCTATAGTGATAACAGATATTATATTAATAGTTAAAAGAGAATTTCATTAGAAATAAGACTTAATATATATAGTAGAAAATAACTATTAAAGTTATGAAGCTAAGGATTTTTATGAACTTCTTAAAAATAGAATAAAATAAAATATTGAGACCTAAGTATTTAACAATTAATTATTTTTCTATAACCTTTATAATAAAACTAGAATATCCTTAATATATATATAACTATCTATAAAAGGATAACCATAAGATAAATATAGAAATATCTAGTTATACCTATTATAATTAAAGCTATTAGCATATTAAGTTAGCTTTTGAGAGAATTATTTTAAATATTATAATTAATAAGTAATCTATAGATATTTAAATGAAATATATTCAATTATCTTATAAGTTACTATATTAAGCTAGTAATATTGAAGATTAAGTATTAATGAGATAACATTCGAATGTTACTACTTTATTATAATATTAATTGTTAGATATTTTAGAATATTATAATAATATAACCATAAGAACTTTGAAAGCTATCTAGTTATATTAGACGTATCTATACCTATATAAATAGTTTTTATATATTAGCTATACTTGATATATTAAGATTCTTTATTAATAAGAGTAAGTTAGGTCTTATTATATTAAGATGGAGATTATAAGTTAGTTTATATGAATGGTAGAAAACCTTGTTATTAATAATATAAAGCTTTATCTTAAAAATAAGTAAGACTTAGTAGAGAAATTAAAACTATAGATATTAAGGTTATAATAAATATTTAAATAGAATACTTATGGTTAGTAGTAGTTAAATATCTTGAGATATTTAAACTTTATATTAATAGCTATGAAGGTATAAGGGTATAAGGGCGTAAGAGCATAAGGTTATAAAGGTATAAAAGTATAAAGGTATAAGGTTATTTTAAAAGGAGTGATTAGTTATTTATCATTAAAAAGGTTAATATAAAGTATGTATACTAGCTATAGCTATATAGAATCTAGCCTTAGATTAACTAGGGGCTAATTATAGTAATTAGTAGGGGGTAGGAGAGCTGAAGTCGTATTTTAGGAAGTAATATATCTACTAATAGCTATCGTATAAAGTAAGCCATTAGTCCTTCCCCATCTTTCACATAGTAATATTGAATATTAATATCTCTAGCTTATTTATAGCATTTAGTATTTTTAGTAGGCGTTTTAGCTAATTAAGAATATAGGAAATAATAAGCTTATTAGTAGTTTTAAATTCTAAAGTCTTGTTTATAAAGTCATGATTTTATATAAGTAAATAGCCTTTTAGTAGTATTTATTAGAGCCAAATATTTAGCTTTATTAGTAGATAAAGCTATTATGTCTTAGTTAGTTAAGTTATCGTTTAGATTATTATAAAGACCTAGGTAAGATATAAATTGTCAAGTCAACTTTATATACTTAATGTCTCTAATTCAATCTTAGTCTATAAACTAAAATATTTTAAGAGTGCTAATGTTATTATAGTTATAAGTTAACTTTTAATTGTGGACTTTTTAAGTAATACTATATTCTATTAAGAATGATAAAATATTTCTAAGAAAGATGTGAAGAAAGTTAAGAAGAGGTAATAATAATAAGAATCGTAATATCTAGTCTGGCGCCAAAGATTAAATACAATAAAGTTTCTATTTCTTTCTAATATTTTAGTAATTCTTCTTGTAAATTATTACTTCTATTGATAAACGTTGAGGTTTATTATTTAATAAAGTATTAAATCATAGATATCTATTAGTTTATAATTAGTAAACGTCGTAATCAATGAAATATATTACTAGATTTATAACTATTAGAATAGATAGATAAGTAGGTATATTGACAGTTGAGTTATTACTATTGATAAACTTAAGTTTAAAAGATATATAATATGATAAAAGTAGTTTTCTTAATATAGAGACTTGATTAAAGTATTCTGAGTAATAATAAACATATAGAAGGGAGAATAATAGTTTAATTAATAATATAACTAACTATTCATAATTCTTAAATATGGAAATAAGAAGGTTCCTTTAGAGAAGGTTTATGTTGGAATTCCAGGTATAGCTGAAGTATTACTAGAATTCTGATTATGATTATAATATATAGACTATTATAGTTATAATATAGAAGATATTATAAGTATAATGTATAAATTCTAATGTAAAATATAACTTACCATAGCTAGAATATATTATATATTTTAAGGATAACACATATTATAATACTTATTATAGTATAGCTATAATCTATAGATTATTGAAGCTATAACATACAAAATACTTTAATTATAATATATATAAGTTAGATTACTTCTAATATGTTTTAAACATACTTTATATATTTACTTTCTTTACTTAAGAATCATTAGAAGTTAAAAGATAAAGTAGATATATATTTATAGAGCAATTTCTATATAGTTTATACATATAGAAGTACTATAAACCGCTTTATTATTTCTATTCGAATAATAGAAGTAAAACGTCTTTCAATGTTATAATAAATCTAATACCTCCCTAATAGATATAGTTTACTAATATATAATATATTTATATAAAGATTCATAAATACCTAACAGTATATTACATACTCAGCTTCCTACTTAGTAAGTAGTTTTATATAACGCCTAGTATAGAATCTCTATAATAGAAAGAAAGCCTAGTAATATACTATGGTTAATTTCCATCTCTATAAGTAAATATAGTGAAAAGGACTTAGTAGTATAATACTTTATTTAGACCTAGCTTTAACTGAAGAATTGTTAGAATACATAGATAGGTAGGTCAATCAACAGCTAAGTTATTACTATGGATAACTGTGAAATCAGGTGAAAGGGGATATAATAAAACTAGTTTTCTCAGTATGAGGACTTATTTAAACTATTCATATAATAATAGAAGGAGAAATAGTGATTTGATTAATAGTATGATTAATTTTTTCTAACTATTATTTATAGAAATATTGAGGTCTTTATGTAGACGGTTTATTTCGGAGTTCTAGCTATATTGTTAGAGTTCTAGTTATACTACGAGAGTTCTAATTTTAGCTATAATATACAAATTACTATAGCTATAATATATAAAGTATTATAACTATAATATATATATTTTGATATGATATATAGACTATAATAATTAAAGTATATAACATATTATAACTATAATATATAGGTTAAAGTATAATATATACTATAGTATAATTAAAACATATTAGTTATTATAGCTATAGCACAAAAGGCGCTAAAGCTATAATATATATAACTTAAACTACTTCTAATACCCTATAAAGAATAAACCTTTATACTTTTACCTTATTTACTTAAAGAATACTAGGAGTAAAAAAATAGAATAAGTATATATTTATGAAGTAACTTTTATACAATTTCATTATATAGAAATATCATAGAGTTTGTTATTACTTCTATTAGAATAATAGAAATAGAAGTTCTTTATATATTAGAATAAATCTAATATCCCCCTATAAAGTATATTTTACTAATATATAGCTTACTTATATAAAAACTCATAAACCTTAATAAAAAATAGAAAGAGAAAATTTAATAAAATTAGAAAGTTTAAAACCTAAAGAAATAAAGAAACAAAGATTCGTAAGATATTCTTTCTTAAGATTTCAATAGAATTTATTTAAACTCTACTAAATCTAAAAGCTTAATTAAAATATTAATTATATTATCTTCTATATTTATATAATATACAAAGCTATTTTTATCTCCAATAAAGTCTCTTATAAAATAATATCTTATATCTATATATTTTACTTTTTTATACAATTTAGGATTTTTAAATAGCTCTATTACTATTGAATTATCTATGAAAACCTTAGGTTTCTTAATTTTAGATATTCCTAATTTCAAACTCATATATTTATAATTATAATATAAACACGTTACTCCTTTATGAATATCTAACACAACTATTTATTTAAATTTGTAAATACATAACGCTATTAGTTCTTACTTTATAATAGAGTAACTTATAATATTACTATTTCTCTTGAAATAGAAAATATAAAAAGAGGTAGACTTTCTATTATTTAGATTTCTTGTTTAATCTGAATCAATATATTATATAATGTTTTTAATAGAAAATACATTCCTATAATTATAAATAAATCTATAATTTCTATTATCATTTAAATAACCCTATTTATAGTTAAAAGCTAAAGAAAGGATTTATATCTAAATTATAAGTAAACTAAGAATAGGTTCTTATTTAAAAATAATATTAAGCCTTCTTTTTAGAGCTAAGTATAATAAAGCTTTTATTTCCTATTGAAACTTTAAAATATCTTCTTTTAAAACTTCTTTTCTATTTTTAAATAACTTAAAACTATTTTCTATAAGAGTTCTAAATTTATAAATAACTTCTTTTTTATAGTTCTTAATAATCTTCTTAGCATATTCATTCTAAGTAATTATAATTATTCTTTCTTTTTAGTTTATAGATATATTATAACTAAGAAAAATAGAATTTTCTCTTATATTCTAAATTTTTATTTTCGATTTTAAAGAATGATAAGAAGGGCTAATAGCTTGCTTTCTACTATAACTATTAGTAGATATATTACCTCCTAAAGTACAACTTCAGTCTTCCTACCCCCCTACTAATTAATATAGCTAGCCCCTAGTTAATCTAAAGCTAAACCCCTTATAATTATAGCAGCTAGTATACCTACCTTATATTAACTCTTTTATAAATAATGAATAACTAATAACCTTTATTATAATAACCCTATACCCTTATGCTTTTATAGCTATATATAATTCCAATATCTCGAGATATTTTATTACTACTAACTATAGGTATTCTATTTAAATATTTATCACGTTAATATCTATAACCTTAATATACCTACTAAGCCTTATATATTCCTCAGATGAGTAAGATGAGATTTTATACTACCAATATAAAGGTTCTCTACTATTAATATAAACTAACTTATAATTTATATATAAGTATAGTAAGACCTAGCTTATTCTTATTAATAAATAATCTTAATATATTAAATACAGCTAATATATAAATAATACTTATATAAATATAACTACTTCTAATATAGCTAAATAGCTTCCAAAACCCCTATACCATATTATTATAATATTCTAAAATATCTAGTAATTAGTATTATAGTAGTGTATTAATATTGAAATATTGTCTCATTGATATTCAGTTTCTAAATTCTTTAATTTAATATAGTAACTTATAAGATAGCTAGATAATTATTTTCTCAATATCTATAAGTTACTTATTAATTATAGCTTTTAGGATGATTATACTAAAGTCTAATTTGATGAACTAATTGTTAGTTTATCTAGAGGATAATACATACTATATATAATCTTACTATATAGGTATAAAGTAGTATTCTGGTTATTTATTATTATTATTATTATATTATATATTATGAGGCGCCGCATAAGACTCTAGATCTATAGTATAATAAATACTTACTAATTACTATATAATTAATTGTAGTTAGTATTAGATGCCTAATATCTATTACTAGTAGGATATAGAAAGTATATTATTATATATATAATAATATATATAGTTATTATATATTTTATAATATAGTATAATTAATATTAGTAACTCTTTCCTTTTACTATATACTTTAATACCTATCTATTTATATAAAGAATAATACTCTTAGTAATCTATATCTTTTTACCTTAATAATATTTAAATACTTATTTATTTATTCTATTGAAATTATCTATCTTTCTATTTAAATAGCTATATAGTTTGAATGAATAAATCTCTTTAAAGTATAGTTTAATATCCTTTTTATAAAACTATTAGTAATATTATTATTTCTATTAATTTACTATACTTTATAGAATCTATAATATTTATATAATTACCTTAATATTATAATTTTAATTATAAAGTATTTTTCTTTAGTAGTATTAAGTTTGATAAAGTATCTAAAAAATAAGTATGAATTAGTATATATAATAGTTCAAATCTAAGAGAATCTTTAGTACTAAAGAATTTTATTAAGTAATATAATTATAATATAAATAAAGTTTATACTAACTATTATAATATACATCTCTAAAGTAAATATACTTTTAATGATTCCTCTACTTTTAATAGAAGGATAATATATAAAGTTACTATAGAAGTCAAATTAGTTATTATTAGTAGTAGTCTCTTAGCTTAAGATTATTATAAATCTTAATTAAGATAAGAAATTAGTATTATTAGTAAATAGGTTATTAATGAAAGTATAAAAATATACCTTAGAGAAGTTACGTAATATGAAGTTAAGGTTATAATTAAAATATTTAATTTACTATTCAAGGTATTTATTAAATATAATAATATTATTACCTAAGAGTTACTATTCTTATATTATATAGGAGAGGTTAAATGATACTTTATACTAATATATAAAAGTAAAATATATTATATATATACATTATTTAATATATATCTTTGTAATACTCTAACTATTATATATATATCAATAAAAACAAGCTTTTACTTTTAGTACTTTTAGTATAAATAGAAAGTATGACTATTAAGCGGCAAAATACTTCTATTTAATGCTAATAGTATTACTTTTAAGAAGACTATTTTAAGTTTAATTTTAAATAAGGCTTTCAAGAACTCCTTATCTTTATAATATAAGAAGGTAATATTTAAGAAATTAAAAGTATTATTAATTTATATACCTATAAAGCTAAAAATATTATCTTTAAAGTATAAGATAAAGAGGTATAAAGTATATATTAATATTTCTTTTTATAATTACTCTTTATAATACCTAGAATAAGTTACTTATTGATAGGTATTAGTTTTAATAAGATTGTATAGTAGTTTAATAATAATTATAATAGAACCTAAAAGGTATTAATCCTTAAAATATAAAGGTATTTTAACTATAATATACTTAATGAACTTTATTTTAACTTAAGTATAAGTTTATATGATATTATAAAGCTATATTATTATTTTAGTATACTAGACGAAAGCTAGGATTATAATCTAAATTAAAAATTAGCTATTTTATTAGATTATTAGTAATTATATTAATATTTCAAACTTACTATTATCTCTAAACCCTTAGATCATAAATCTTAACTTCTTATATATTTTATTAATATCTTTATTTTTAACTTTATTAATAATATAAGACTTAAAATACTTATAGTTCTTATAGAAGATAGGATTATACTAAATTATTTCTATCATACTATTAGTAATAATATTCTTAACCTTTTTAATGAACTTTTTAGATAGTAATTTGAATATAATAATAATACCTTTTTAATAGAGATTAAATACTAATACTATATCTAAATATTTCTTAGTTATAAGATGGACTGTACAAGATAATTCTTAGTTAGAATCTAGAAGAAGTAAGTTATTTTTACTAATTATGAAGTTTAAAATGAGTTAGATCTAAAATATTCAAAATAAAAAAGGTATATTACTAATTACTTGAATAAGGAAGGGATCATTATTATTACTAGTAGTAGTCTTACTATTATTTATAATAATAGTAATTTAAACTATTTACTAAGGATTCTAAGGTTTTATAAGAATAATAATAGATAAAACTAAAATACTACTATAAAATATATATCTATATATAGTATTAGATTTTCTATAGTAATAATATAAGCTTTTATGGATTTCTTATAGACACTTTTAGGTATTAGGATTTTAAAAATGTAGTCTAATAAGATTTCTTAATTATTATTCTTGAAATATAATTTTATCACTATAAATTCAAACTGTTAAACATTATAAAAGAACTTAAGAATATATATCTCATTATATATAGTAAAGAAGTAGTATAAATTTTACTAGTTATCTTTCTCTTACTATAAATATATATAGGATTAGAATAAGAAGTTTATTATATATAAAGTATAAAGGCTATTATATATTACTCAAGTAGTATTAATATTATACTTAATATATCTATAGTAGATTTCTTTAGTAGTTTTATATATAGTATAAACCTAAGTAATAATATCTAGAGAAAGAGCTAAGTCCTCTATAAAATAGGGGTATATTTTAAAAATAAGTAAAGTAGATATAAAGCTATTTAGCTTAATAGTATCATTAATTACTTTATATACTACTTAAAAAGATACTTCTTAAGTGATAATAGGTATCTTATTATAGTAAATCTCATATATATAATAGAAGAATATATAGTATTATGTAACCTACTAATACTATTATATATTTTAATAAGAATAATATAAATTATTAATCCTATTAGTTTTATTTCTAATTTAAAGTCTTTAGATTGAAATATTATACTTCTATTAGTAGTAATAGAATTAACAAAACCCTAATATATATTAATTTAATATGTTTTAAAAGCCTTTTATATTACCTTTACTAAGATATTTAGTAGAAACTAAGTAGTATTAAATCTCATTATAGTATTAATAATGTAAAGTATAAAGCAGCTATTAATAGAGATAGAATTAATAATAATCTTAAGATTAAAGTTGATATTATAATAAGTAGTAAAATAAAAATATAAAGAAGCTATATTATATTTTTAGTATTAATAATAATACCTCTCAAATACTTTCAAAGTATAATATTCAACTAGATATCCTACTTTAATAAAGATATTATAGAAGTATATAATAATAAGGTATTTAAAATAGCAGTAGAGTCTCTATATTTCTACCTTTATAAAATATATAGAGATAGTTACTTTCTTTTTATTAAAAAGTATCTATAGATACCCCTATTTTTTAATAACTAGTATAGCTTTTTTATTTGAATAGAATTAGTTATAAATATTATTAAATATATTATTAAAGTATTTTAGATCTATAAAGTAGAATAAGAAAGAAGTATTATAGAATACTATATAAAATATAATAATACTAAAAGGTATAGATATATTAATTATTCTAAATATAGTCATTAGAGAGGTTTTATTGAAATACATTATTACCAATTTACCCTATAAAATATAAGGGTTATAAAAAGGTGATTATTTACTTAAGGATTATAAACTAGGAGTATTTAGTAGTTAAGAAGCTAGTAGTACTTAAATTAGATAAGATATTTTAGAGAATAGTACTTAAGTAATAGCCTTTAAGTATAAATATAAATATAAGAGTTATAGTACTATTTGTCTTAGTAATTCTACTATTAGAAGTACTATCATAAGTAAAAATATATAATATTACTTAGTTTTAGAAAATTCTTATAATCTTATTTCTATTAAAAACAATAAGGTTTCTACTACAAAATAATATTAGAAATTATTTAGAAAGAGTAGTAGCTTTATTTTTGAAGTTATACTATACTGAGTATTATATAATAGTACTATCAGACTTATTATTATAAAGAGAATCTTTAAAATATTTTTTAAACTATTAATACTTTTATAAGTTATAAGGAAGGTTTAATATATTATTATAGAATATACTTTAAAGTCTATATTGAATTTATAATAGTCAAACAAGACATATTTCTCTTCAAAAGTATATTTTATAAACTAATAAGTTATTTTATCATATATATAGTACTTTCTATTTCAACAGTTATAAATAGCTATAGGAGAAAGGTAAGCTCTATTTAATAGAAATAAATATAAGTATTATGAAGTAGTATAAATAAGGTATTAAGTATTTCGCAGTATGGCGTTTTAGAAGTATTCTCAAGGGGAGTTATATATATAGTCAACTTAAATTTAATTATTAACTTACTTCTAATTGTAACTTTTACTATTTTAAATATATTATTATTTTTAGATTGATATAGTATTATTTACTACTAATTTTAACTAGTTATAAAGATTCTAAGAAGTTACTATAAGGTTAAAAAAGCTTATTAGTATTTGAGCATATTATAATATATATTTATCAATTAGAAATAGAATATTATATCTACATAGAAACTTAGTAAGAAGGTTTTCTAAATATATATAAGCTTAAGTATAAAGGTCTTAAGAGCTTTCTTTTTATTTCCCTTAAAATTCTTAGCTATAATATTTTAAAAAGTAATATTTTACTAGTTAGAGAGATATAGCTATTAATATTTATTGTTTTTAAAGTAGTTTTTAATATTATAAGTTATCTATTAAAACTATAAATTAGGATTAGAATTACTTAAATACTTAAAGTAATACTGAAGAACCTAATCTTCTAGTATAATTAAAAATATACTAGCTTATATATAATATAGAATACTAAGCTTAAAGTAGTAATTACAAAAGATTAGATCTTTATCTTAAATATATTATATAGGCTTCTATTATACTTTATACTTTTATCATATAGCTTTATAAGATCTATAGTATACTTAGCTAAAACATTATTAGAAAGAATAATAGAAGTAATATATAAAAGGTATTTAAGTTACCTTAGGAGCTAGAGGTTATTATATTGATAGTATACTTCTTATATCTAGAGAAACCTTATATTAAGGAAGCTATATATTAGTCAGACTAATAAGAGGAGCTAGGGTTATAATACTAATATTAGAACTATAAAAGCTAACTCGCTATACTATTATTATTCTTCTTTAGCTATTTATAAAGATGTTATAATAAGTTCTACTTAATAAGCTTCAAGTTTAGTTTTATAGAAAAGAAAATGAGATACTATTTAGTAGATATGTTATCTCTAAAAAGCCCTAGGAAATATTTAAAATTTATTCGAAAAGTTAAGTATTATTTCCTAAAGTCTTTAATATTATTATTGCGCTAAATATCAAAATCCTCCTATCTAATAAGTTAGGTAAAGATATTGTATATATAGTTACTATTTATATTAACTTTAACTCTATAGTAAGTAAAATAATCTTAAAAATAGCAGACTATTAGAGTATTATTAAATTACTAAGTAGATTTAAATTACTTTTTAAAATCCGTCTAGAATATTCAAAAAAGCTCTTAGCTATATATTTCTATATAATTATAGAAAGCTATATAATAAGCTAAGAAAGCTGAGATCTTAATAGTATTATTAGCTAATAAATTAGGATAGTTAATCTCTTAGATATTCCTAAAAAGATTAATATCTATATAGTAGAAGAGCTTTATAAGTAATATGATATTTATTTTTAATATTACTACTTTAGCGTTTTTTAGGTTATTTAAAAGTAATCTTTTAACTTTAGATATTATATTAAATGTTATTATTAAAGTTAAAAGTTCTTTTAAATACAGTAGTATTATTATTCTTAGCTAGATTTATAAGAAAGAGAGGGGTAGAAAGAAAGGTTTTTAAGAAGCCTTAGAGGTTTCTTAAGAATAAGAAGTTAGGAATATTATAATCCTTAATATTCTAAAGATCTAATAGTATTCTAAGAAGTTATTATATTTACTAATTATATTCTAATAAGGAACTATATTAAGTATATAATTCATTTATTAATAGTATTATAAAGAGTATTTCATTTCAAATTATAATAAGAACATATAATTAATACTTTAGTTATAATATCTATAAGGGGTTAATATATAATTTAGAAATTCCTAATAGAATTCTAAAGTAGGGAATAATTTGAAAGATTTAAATAATAAATCTTATAATCTTTTATCTTATATAAATCTTTAGTATAGGGTTTAATAATTACTTCTTCTACTATAATAAACCTTACTAATCTATAGTATAGTAGTAATAGAAAGATTAACTACTACTTAGTATTGGTTTATCTAGAAAGTAATATATATTATATTTAATCTTACTATATAGATATAAAGTGGTATTCTAGTTATTTACTATTATTATTATTGTATTATATAGTATAAAGTGCTATATAAGGCTCTAGATCTATAGTATAATAATTCCTTACTAATTACTACGTAATTAACTATAACTAGTACTAAATACCTAAAATTTATTACTAGTAGGGCGTAGAAGGCATACTACTATATATATAGTAATACGTATAGTTACTATATACCCTATAATAAAGTGTAACCGACAAATAGTTTTAGCTATAAGGACTATAAGTAAGTACTACTATACTTATAATATATTTTTCTAATTATAAGTAGCTATATAGATTTCAAAGAGATTTTAGTTTTATTCTACAAAGTATGGAAGAATAATAAATCATAGAATATCTAGCTTTTAGCGCTTTATTCTATTCTATTTTTAAGACATTTAAAACAATTCTTAATTTTTTAACCTTAATAGTAACTTTCAGTTATGAATATTAAGTCTTAGTTTTAATAAAGCTCTTCCTAATTATTACTATAAAGTCTTCTACTACTATAAAGTTGAATATTAGAACTAGAGGTATAATTATCAATAATAATAAGTAATATTATTATTATTTTAACTACTTATAAGCTAGTATTAGTATAAATATTATTATTAGGTAAAGTCTATAGTTAAATCTATATATAGGCTGAAAAGCTTAGATATTATTCTAAGTATAGAGTAAAAGTAATTAGACTTTAAAGAATTATATATATAACTAGCTACTTTTTAATTATTAGTAATTAGTAGTATATTACATATATAGTAAATTAAAATAACTATAAAAGATTTGTTATTTGAAATAAAAACCGCTTTGTTATAAAGAGAAATAATAAATCCTGTTAAATAAAGAATATCCTTTAGATAATTATACTAAAGTCGAGGATTTCATTTCAAACTATATAAAACTTTATCTGATAAATAAATAAAAGTATAGTCTTTATTAATTTTATAAGCATTTATATTTATATTTAGGTTAAATTCTAAAGAATCTTTTTTTATATTCAAAGCAAAACTAATTAGTAGATAAATATATATAGACTTATTAATATTAGTATAAGTAAAGCCTAAAGTAATATTATATCATATCAAACTCTATCCTAAATGAATAGAAAGAATTATTATATATATCTAATTTCTAGGCCTATAAGTAGTACTAAAAGTTTCTGAATAATTAATATTTAACTATTAATTATAACTTTAAGTTACTTATCTAGCTTTCTTTATAGTTTGTTTAGTTATAATATTCATCTTTAATCTATAAATCTACCTACTATTTAGAAAATTAATATCTTTAATATTAATAGTGAATAGAGGTATTATTGTCTAACCATTTATAGATTTTATTTGCTTTATTTCTCATATTAAAACTAGAATCTGATTTCTATATTCAGGGGATTTAAATACTTAAATAAGTGAGGTAAATTCTTCTACCTTATGTACTAATAAAATATAAGAAGCTTGATTATCTTTAATAGTATTTTTTTATAACTTTATGTAATTATTTAAATGGAATAGTTTAAAATAGTAAAAAGAGGGCTCTCTTTATAGGTTTTTAAATTCTTTGAGCTTTATCTAATACAATAGGTAAATTCATATACAGGTTGGAGTATCTCTAAATATTATTACTTTTTTCTATATTCAATTCTAATATGTTATTATTTTTAATTATTTTTATATTTGAAATTTCTTTGAGAACTATTCTAGTTATGTTTTGAATTTCAGTAGTTGGATCTATTCAAGAGCCATTACTATTATTATTATTTTGACCTATATTAGAAATAGATTTATCTAGATTTAAGATAGGATTATTATTAAACTGATTAGACTTTTTATTATTACAATTCTTTTTTAAATTAATAGATAAAGGTAACCTTTTTTCTAAAGTATAAATATTGTTTTTTAGGATTTTTATATTTCTAGATTATATAGTTCTCTTTCTATTAAAATCCTAAATTTTATAAATATTATTTCTATAAGCTATAATAGTTCTTCTATCAGCTCTTATATCTAATTTCCTAGTGTTAAGATCTTTATGTTTATAATAATAGAAACAACTTTATATTTTAATATTATTAATATTAGGTTTTATTTTATTTTCTAATTTATACTGAGCTTTGAAGTTTTTAGAACTATAAGGAGTTCTATTATATATATATATACATATTTATGAATGTTATTAAAGTATCCCCTTATGAATAATAAGGTAAGTTTACATGATAAATTAGAATTCTAATTTTCTTAATTAGAGTTCTCATTACTCTTTCTATTAAACTATTAGGTTTTTAAATATAGAGAAGTCTAATATAATAGATAATATTAGAATAAGAATAAATATCTTTTATTTTTACTAGTAGATTTATTACCTCTATGAGTATTAAATCCTTTTATTTTTCTCTTATTATTATTATTTATTAATTCTTTGAATTTGAGGAATATCTTAAAACCGTCTTTAGCTAACTTAGTTTTTAATACAATTTCCTAAGTAAATCTTATTAATTTATTCATAAATAGAATAACTCGATTAAATATATTTTATATTATGAAAGTTATAGATCTATATAAATGTGAATTCATATACCTGAAATATTAAAGATTTTAGTTTCATTTTTTATTCATCTTATTCATATTATTAGTAAAGCTTCTTTTAATATAGACTTTATAAATAGGGAGAATATGTATCTTATTTACTTTATAAGATAAATTCAAAGTATTATCTTTTAAGTTATTTATAGCTTTTATATTAATATTATCTAGGTGGTTATATTAAAGCTGAATATTCTGTAATATAATAGTAGAAAGAATAATACCTTTTTATAAAGTAAAAGTATTAAATTTATATAGATTATTTTTGATAAATCTTAGTATTAAAATAGAATTCCTTTTTATATTATGAAGTATAGGTTCTTTTTAGAAGATTGATATAACTCTTGAAATATTGAGTTTACTTTAAAAGAATAAATTAACTCTTAATTCTAAAATATAATAAATTTCTTTGAATATAAGAATTTGACTATTTAGATATATTTTTAAGTCTCTTATTATTCTAACTACAAAATACATAGTATCCCGTTATTTAATCTATTTTAAAACTAGTTTTATATTAAATAAAATAGATTAGTTTTTAACTATATGAATAGTAATCATAGTATTTAGATAAAAATAAATATGTTTATAATTTCTTCTTTTGATTAAATCTTTAGAATTTCTAATACTTTATTAATTTATTAGAAAGCCTAGAGTATTATTGTTATTTCTATTTCTTCTTATAAGAAGGTTTTAGATAGCTCTTATATTTTTAAACATATTATCTTCTTTAGAAAATATATTAATACTTATATTTTGAGAAAGCAATCCTTCAGATTAAACACTTTCTTTGTCTTTTAATAATTTATCTTCTATTTTATTATTTTCTTTAGTTCTAATTAAAATAATATCAATAGATTCTAAGTTTTCTTTATTAGTATTTTTCTTATTTCTATTACTATTTTTAACTAGGATATTTTTCTACTAACTTAGAGTTCTCTCTTGATGAACGTAGATATAACTCTCTTTAGTATAACTATTTTTCTTATAAGTTTTACAAAAGATTCCTTCCTATGATTTATATAGTTTTCTAATAATTCTAAACTTCGTCTTTTTCGAATATCTTCGATATAATTTATCAAGTTACTATTTCTTCTTTTAGATCCATCTAATAAATTCAAAACCAAAGAATTTAAAATATAAGTCTTTTTATTAGATTTAAAGTTCTAGATTATAGAAGTAATGAAACCTTTAAAGTTAGAGTTAAAACTATTCAAGATATATATTATAACTATTTATTTAGATAATTCTAATTTATTAAACAATAAACTATTAAATAATTATTGAATTTTTCTTAGGAATTCTTCTATACTACTAAAATTACTTAAAGTAATATTAAAAAGCTTTTTATAAATTAAAAGTTTATTAGTAAGTCCTAAGGGCTTATAGAATTCTTATAAATATTTAAATATTTAAAGAATATCTATATTATCTTTAATAATTCAAAACGACCTAGCCTCATAATATAATTATATATAACTTAGAGTTTTGTTATTTGTATCTTTACTTTTAAAGGTAATAGGTGAGTAATATCTATAAGAATATCTTTATTAATAAGTAAAACTTTAATACGAATAGACTAAACTTTATAATCATGACTTCTTATTGATTTAGAAATAGTAATCTTTCTAGAACTACCTCTTTTATTCAAATAAAATAAATTCCTAAGATATATATTTATATAGAGTTCTTTCTAAACAGATATAAAATGCTCATAATATAAAATATAAAAAAGATATTATAATATTTAGAAAGATAAAGATTAAAGATTAAAATTCTTCTTATCTGTGGGAATATAGATGTAATTCAAGAATAAATTCAAGAATTAGAGATTTAAATCTTGGTATTTTCCTTTTCTTTTTTAAATAAATTTAATTTCTCTTCCTTTATAAATCAAACTGAAATTTAAGATAAGGTTTTCAATAAAAGGAGTTAGTCTTCTATATATGTTAATTTCTTTACTATTTAATTACTTTGAAATTAAAGAGGAAATAAACTTAAGGGTAATTTGAAAAAGTAATCAATTAAGAGTAAATCTTAAATATCTAAAGAATTAAAAGGAGTTAAAGTAAATAGAGAAATTAAATTTTTAGATAGTAAAATAGCTTGGTAAATAAGGTTGATCCTTTATAGAAATAAAATAATTCTAATAAGATATTTAGTTTCTATAAAGGTAGTAAAAGGTAGAAACTCCTATATATTTTATTATAATAGTTGACTTTTAGAAATAAATAAAAAGAATAATTCTTTAAAGAATAAAGTATAGAATTTCCAGGTTAAGAAGAGCTAGGTTTATAGTTTATTAGAGTAGATAGATAGATAGGTAAATTAATAATTAAGTTATTATCATAAGTAATTATAACATTAAAAGAAATATAATGTGATAAAAGTAGTTTTCTCAATATAAAGACTTATTTAAAGTACTTATAATAATAATAAATAAATAGAGGGAGAAATAGTAGTTTATTTAATAGTATAATTAACTATTTCTAATTATTATTAAAAGGAATATTGAGATTTCTATATATAGGGTTTATTTTGGAGCTCTGGCTATATTATTAGAGTTCTAGTTATACTACTAGATTTCAAATTGTAGCTATAGTATATAAGCTATTATAGCTATAATTTATAAAGTATTATAATTATAATATACATATCTTAGTATAATATATAGGCTTTTAGAACTATACTATATAGGCTAAAGTATACTATATACTATAGTATAATTATAGCGTATTAGCTACTGTAGCTATAGCGTATTATAATTATAGTCTATATAGCTTGAATTGCTTCTAGTATCTTATAAAAGAATAAGCCTCTATACCTTGATTTTATTTACTTAAGAGCTATTAGGGGTAAAAAGGTAAATTAAGTATGTATTTATAGAGCGATCTCTATAAAATTTATGTATATAGAAATATTGTAGAATGTCTTATTACTTCTATTAGAATAATAGAAATGGAAGTTCTCTCTATATTAGAATAAATCTAATAGAAATAAGTAATATTAAGTAATAGAGTAATAACTAGGTATGCAAACTTATTAGTATAAGCTATATGATTCTATATATAATTAGAAAGTAAAATCTAGTATATATATTAGTTTATCTAGAGGGTAATGTATGCTGTATGTAATCTTACTATGTAGGTATAAAGTAGTATTCTAATTATCTATTATTATTATTATTATATTATATAGTATATTGTACTATATTAAACTTTAGATCTATAGTATAGAAATGACTTACTAATTACTATATATTTAGTTATAGTTAATACTAAGTACTTAATACCTATTCCTAATAAGGCGTAGAAGGTATATTACTATATATATAATAATATATATCATTATTATATACCTTATAGTATAATATCACTAATACTAATTACTTTCCTTTTTACTAAGTTTTTTAATACCTATCTATTTATATGAAGCATAATACTTTTATTAATATATATTTCATTATTTTAATAATACCCAAATACCCATTTATCTATTCTACTAGAATTATCTATCTTTCTATTTAAATAGTTATATAGTTTAAATTTATAAATCTATTAGAACTATAGTTCAATATATTTATTGTAAAAGCATAAGTAATATTATTATCTCTATTGATCTACTATTTTCTCTAAAACTTATAATATTTCTATAACTATCCTAATATTATAATATTAACTTTGTAGTATTCTTCTTTAGTATTTTCATGTTCTATAAGAGACTTTTAGAGTAGGTATATATTTGTATATATAATAGTTAACACTTCGAGGAGCTTTTAATATTAGAAGGTTTTGTTAAGTAATATAATTATAATATAAGTAAAGCTTATACTAACTATTATTATATAAATTTCTAAAATAGATATACTTCTAATAATTCTCCTAATTTTAATAAAAGAACAATATATAAAGTTCTTATAAAGGTTAAGGTAGCTGCTATTAATAATAGTTTCTTAGTTGAAGATTATTATAAATTCTAACTAAAATAAGAAGTTAGTATTATTAATCAATAAACTATTAATGAAAATACAAAGATATATTTTAGAGATATTAAATAGTATAAAGTTGAGATTATGGTTAAAATATTTAATTCACTACTTGAGATATTTATTACATATAATAACATTATCGCCTAAGGGTTATTATCCTTATACTATATAAGAGAAGTTAAATAATACTTTTAATTAATATATTAAAATAGGATATATCCTATTTATATGTTATTTGATATATATTTTCTTAAGTACTTTAAATATTATGTATATATTAATAAGTGCCAGCTTTTATCCTGGATACCTCTAATATAAATAGAAAGTATTATTAGTAAATAATAAGATACTTCTATTAAATACTAATAATACTACTTTTAAGAAGATAATTTTAGATTCAACTTTATATAACGCTTTTTAGAGCTCTTTATCTTTATAATACAAAAAGGTAATACCCGAAACCCTAATAGTATAATTAGTTTATATATTCAGAAACTAAAAGTATTATTTTTATAATATAATATAAAGAAGTATAAGTTATATATTAATATTTATATCTATGGTTACTCTTTATAATATTTGGAATCATTTACTTGCTAGTAGGTATTAACCTTAGTAAAAGTATATAGTACTTTTATTAAATATATAATAAAGCTTAAGAAGTCCTACTTCTTAAGATATAAAAGTCATTTAGTAAAAATATATCTTATAAGCTCTATTTTCATTTAGATATAAATTTATGAAATATTATAAAGCTATATTATTATACTACTATACTAGAAGAAAGCTAAAAACTATAGCTATAATCAATTACTAGCTTCTTTATTAACTTATGAATAATTAAATTAATCTTTTAAGCTTATTATTATTTCTAAAGTTTTAAATTATAAGTCTTAACTCTTTATATATCTTATTAATATCTTTACTTTTAACTTTATTAATAATATAAAACTTAAGATACCTATAATGTTTATAGGAGACAGAATTATACTAAATAATCTCTGTAATACTATTAGTAATAATACTTTCAACTCTCTTTTGAATTAACTTTTTAAATAGTAGTCTAAATATAATAATAATACTTTTTTTATAAAACTTAAGTATTAATACTATATTCAACTATCTCTTAGCTATAGGATATACTATAGAATAAGACTTTTAGCTAAACTCTAAAGAGAACAAGCTACTTTTTTATATTATATAATTCAAAATTTCCAGTTTAATCTAAGATATTGAAAATTAAAATAATGTAGTACTAACTGCTTGGGAGAATAGGAGATTATTTCTGTTTATAATAGATATATACTATAATACTCACTATATATTCAAAAGTTTAGGAATAGCTATGGATAGTTTTATAATAATTATATAAAATCTTGAATTTTTCTTTATTGAAAGAATACTCCTTAATCCTTATAGATATTAAAAAATAGAATATAGAAGTGATAGTGATAGTCTTAGGAATACTACTATATTACTTAATATCTTTGATTCTTGTTTGATAACTAATGTAAAAACTAATAATCAGAATTTTCAAATTAACAAAGTAATGTTATTAAACATCTTAAGCTTTACATTAGAATTATAAGTTATAAGATTTAGAAGTATAGTATTATTATTATACTAGGATAATAAGTTATCTCTGGAAATATTTTAAATTTTGATAACAATTTAAATACTTTGTAATATTTATAGAATGTTTATATTTTGAAGTATAATGATGGATAAGATAGATGTAGCTACTAAGGATTATAAAGTTCTATTTACTTCTTTAATATTCTATATTCTCTCTTTAATACTTTATATCTATTAGATAAAGATATTTCTTATAATAACTAGAGAGAATATAAATTACTCTATTAAAATATAAAAGAGGTTTTTAAGATATAACTTTATAACTATAAATCTAAACTCTTAAAGATTATAAGAGAATTTAAGAATATATATTTTATTATAAGTAATAAAGAAGTAATATAAACCTTATCCGCTATATTTCTTTTATTATATATATATATAAGATATTGAAAAGAAAATTTATAATATAAGAAGTATTAAAATGATTATATGTTACTAAAGTAATATTAATAGTATGTTTAATTTACTTATAGTAAATCTCTTTAATAGCTTTTTATATAGTATAAATCTAAGTAATGATACTTAGGGAAGGAGTTAAATCTTCTATAAAGTACGAATATATTCTAAGAATAAGTAGAATAAATATAAAGCTATTTAGCTTAGTAGTATTAATACTTGCTTTATATACTACTTAGAAAGATACTATTTAAATAGTAATAAATACCTTATTATAGAAAATCTTATATATATAGTAGAAGGATATATAGTATTACTTAACCTTACTAATACTATTATATATTTCAAGAGAAATAATATAAAGTAACAATCCTATTATTTTTACTACTAATCTGAAGTTTTTAAATTGAAATATTATTTTTATGTTAGTTATGATATAATTAAGAGGGTTGTAATATATATTAATTTAATATATTTTTAGAATTTACTATATCACTTTTATTAATATATTTGATAAAGCTTATATAACATGGATACTATTCCAATATTAATGATATAGAATATAAAATAACTATTAATATAAATATAATTAACAATAATCTTGAAATTGAAATTAATGTTACTATAAATAGTAAACTGAAAATATAAAGGAATTATACTATGTATTTAGTATTAATAATAATACTTCTCAAATATCTTGAAGATATAGTATTTTACTAGATATCCTACCTTATTGAGGATACTATAAAGATATATAATAACTAAATAGTTAAAGTAGTAGTAGAATTTCAATATTTCTGCTTCTATAAAGTATATAGAGGTAATTATTCTCTCCTTACTAAGAAGTATCTATAAATACTCCTATTTTCAAATACCTAGTATAACATTTTTATTTTAATAGAATAAGTTATAAATATCATAAAACATAATATTAAAGTAATGTATATCTATAAAATAGAATACAAAGAGATATTATATAATACTATATAGCATATTATGATGTTAAGACAATTAATTTAAGATATAAGCAGGTAACATAATATAATCTTAACTCTAATATTTAAGCTTCTATAATTAATAGGAAATATAGGGTTATAAGAATAATAGAGAATACTCAAGCTTTTTTTTACTTAAAACAGATTGTTAGGATAAATAGAAATAATAATTAAATAGTTAGAATTCTAATATCCCTACTTAAAATATATAGAGTAAATAAATCCTTTATAATTTAAAAAGTAGTAAAAACTCTAAAACATATATAGATAAAAGAGAGAAATCTTAAGTGATTAAAATCTAAAGAACTTAAAACCTAGAAAGAATTTGAAAGAAAAAGACTTCAAAATAAGTTCAAAGAAAATCAGGAAGAATTAGAAAAACCTAAGATTAATAAAAGATCAAAAGTAAAGATTAATCCTTACAATATAGACTATTAAAGTTACTTCCTTTATAAGAAGGCTAGATATTATAATTCTTCTATAATATCCTCTTAATAATAAGATTAAACTTAACTGCGCCTAAAAGCTTTATTAAAATCAATAATATTATTATTTATGTTAATATAATAAAGATTAATCCAATTATTTCGAATAAGATTTCTAATATAATAAGAATACATATTAATATATTTAGCTTTTTTATAGAACTTAGTATTTTTAATAGGCTTTTTAATTAATTAAATATCTATTTAAGATAATTAGCTTATTAATAGTCTTGAATCTTGAAGTCTTATTAATAAAACTATAATTATTATATAAGTAAATAGCTTCTTGAATGATATCCACTAAAGTTATGTATTTAACGTTGTAAGTAAATAGAACTACTATTTTCTATGTATTTAAGCTATAATTTATAATATTATAAACGTCTAGGCGAAATATATAAATCAAATACAATTTCTATTATTTATATCTATAGCCTAATTTAAATCTATAAATCTAAATAAATTAACAAATGAACTTTATTATAAGTATAGATTGACTTTTAATTAGAATTCTTTTTCAAATAATCCTATATCTTATTAGGAGTAACAAAATATTCGTTAGAAAGATTTAAAAAGACATTGAGAACAAATAATAGTAACTAGAGTAATATCTAGCCTAGGGTTTGAAGATAAATATAATAAAACTCCTACTTCTTTTTAATATTCTAATATCTCTTCTTTTAAGAAAGTATCTTTATTAATAAAGAATTTAACTTCATCATCCATTAGAATATTAGAACTATAAACATTCTTTTATCAAACTTAATAAAAATTCTACTAATATATTTCAACTAATTTATTTCTATACCTTTATTCTTCTAATTGATAATCAAATTACCATCTAAAAGAATATTAAGCTCTCCTAGATCTTAGAGTTTTATATTCTTTTTAAAGCTACTATAAATATACTCTATAGAGATAAAATTACTAGCTTTTAAGAGTATACTATTATTATAAATTATTAAAATAGCTAAATAATTATTATTATCAAGAGTAATATTAAGTATAAATATATCTTTATCATAGAGAGATATTTAAAACTAGTCTTATATAAAATAGATTTAAAGTATTAATAATATAGTTTGAAGCTCTATTTTAGTCTATATAAAGCTTTATTAAATAGATAAATAAAAGGCTAATTCCTCGAATCAATATTCTAAGTCAAATCTCTAGAATCTTTATTATAAATATCGCGAATAGGTAATTCAATATATATACTTTCATCTATATTTATATAAATAAATATAATAGTAATACCATATTATATTAAGATCTAATTATACTAAATAGATATGATAAATAGATATTTAAAGTTTTGAAACTTGTGAATAATTTTCAATGCTTCTAAGTAATAAATATTAAAATACTAATCAAAACCTTAAGTAATTTATTTAGCCTTGAATAAAGGATTATTAAAATTCTAATTATTAGATTTTATATTATAAATCTATCTACTTTTTAATATACTTATACTATTCTTTTTCAGAAAGGAAACATCAAATGGTAGTATAATAATCTAAACTTCTATAGACTCTATAAACTTAACTTTTTTATTTACAGTTTAAATCTAATTATTACTAATTTGAGAATTTATAACTTTTAAAAAGGTAATCAATTCGTCTAAAATATCAACTAATAATATATCTTCAGTAATATAAGAATTACTATTCTTATTAAGAAATAAGCTATTACTATAGTCATATTAATTATAATTAAAATAAAAGACTAAAGAAAGATAAGGTTTAATTATAAAGAATATACTCTTTTTAGATAAATACTATTTATCATCATCTTCAATCTTTAGATTTAAAGAAAGAGTCTCTATAGATATAAGAGACATTCTATTAACAGTTTTAATGCTATTTATAATTTCATTAAGCTAGATTATAGATACATTATCTAATTCTGTATTAGGAAAAAGATTTGAATTATTATGATTAATATCAATTTTATTAGGGGGAAGGAAATAACTAGTATTTTAAATAGAATTATTAATTCTATTAGACTTAAAAATAATTAAATTCTAATAGAAATTATTAAAAGTAAATTATTTAAACTTACCTTTTTCTTGAAGTAATTAGACTTAGTAGTAATAATAGTATTTAAAATAGATAATCCTTCTTTTTATTAAATATTAAGTTAATTCTTAAAAGGTATTTGTATTCTTAGACCAAATAGTATTATAAGCTTAGAAATCCTCAACTAAATGAATCTTATAATTAAAAGTATCTATAAAATATTGTTTTACTTTTATATTAAGCTTCTTAGAATATGTATCTTTAATCTAATAGTAATAGATATTATTCTATATTTTTATATTATTAATAAAAGGTTTCGTTTTATTTTTTAAGTTATATAATAGTTTAAATTGAATAGATAAATAAGGTATTTAATTATAAATATAAATGGAGGCTAATATAATTAATTCCTAAATATATAAAGATAAATTAGAATTTTAAAGAAGAATTTTAGTATTATTAATTATGATTTTTATAATATCTTTAATCAGATTATCAGATATATAAATAGGAAATACTTATACATTATAAGTAGTATTATTATTAATATAAATGAGGTTTTGTTTATTATAAGAGAGTTTAAAGTTATTATTTATATTAACTTTTTTAATTTTCTTATTATTATGATTACTATTTAAATCAATAAATTATTTCAAGATTGAAGTAACTTCTTTAGAACTTTTGCTTCTAAGTAAACCTTTTTAGATATATTTACTATAGTTATTTATAAATAAGATAAAGTATTAAAAGTAATTATAAGTCTTTAGTGAAGTGAATCTATATAAATCTAAATTAATATGATTGAAATATTTATACCTTTTAAACAATACTTAAGTATTAATGAATTTTATTAGTAAACTCACTTCTTAGATAGGTCTTATAAATTAGTAATTTATTATCTTTGGAATATTTTATACAGATATTATTTATTATATTTTGAATTAATGATATAATATTCCTAAGATAACGTATTCCATTATATTATATTCTTAAACTACTAATATTGGAAATATTAGAATAAGAAATTTAATATTTAAATTGAATAAGAATTCTAAATTTATAGAGATTATTAATCTTCATTCTTATAAGTAAGAATCTACTTTATTTGATACCATATAATATAGAGTTTTGAAAGAGATTAGATAATATTCTTATTAAATTAAATTTAAACTAACTTTATAAGTTAATATCTAATTATAATATACAATAGATACTTTAGAAAAGATCTTTTGTATTACTTGAATTAATCTATAAATTACTTTTTAAAATTAAAGTAAGTTTCATAATGTTTGCCTATCTAATACGTCAAAGAGTCTTAGTATTATTAATGAAAGGATTATCATTTTTAACTATATAAATACTAGTTTTAATATTTATAGAGATCAAAAAGGTTTAATCTATTTAATAGAATTCCTACTTTGTTAAACCTTCTTAGAAGTCAAAGTATTTAAAGTCTTTTTAATAACGATTCTTTTAAGAGAAAGTTAAATTAGAATTATATTTTCAAACTTCTATTTCTTCTTTTTCTTTCCACTTTCATCTTCATTTTTAATATCAAGATTAAATTATATAAGGTCTTTAGTCATATTATTAGAAATTCCTTCAATTACCTCTTTTTAAATTGAAGTAATATTAATTAATTTTAAGTAATTAGTCTTATTATCTTTAATTTTCATCTTTTTAGAAGCTTTTAAAAGACTCCTATTAAGTTTAAACTTTGTTTAAATAAGGGTTTACTTTTAAATAAAGACTAAAATAGTTCTCTTTAGTATAATTAGTCTTTTTATAGTTATTATGGAAAATACCTTTCTTTTTCTCTTAAGATGTCTGAATAAACTTAAGAGAAGACAATTTAATAACTTTATATTTAGAGTTCTTTTTAATTATTTAATTAATCAAAAGATTATAAGTTTCTATCCTAAATTTATTTAATATACGGGAAAATAAAAGACCTAATTTATAAGACTCCTTATCAAACTTAAGACTCTAAATGATAAAAGCAATAAAGTCTGTATAACTTTTATTTCGACTTTTTAAGATATAAATCATAATAATCTAATTAGATAATTTGACTTTATTATAAGAAAGATTATTAATAAGCTTCTTAACCTTATTTGGATATTATTCTATATACTTAAACTTATTAAGAGTAATATTAAAGAGTTCTTTATGAATAAAAAGCTTATTAGAAAAACTAGTTAGTTTTTAAGGTCTTTTTAAATAATTAAATATATAAAAAGCATTGATATTATTCTTAATAATTCTTAGAAGACTATCTTTACAATTAAACTAAATATAATTGAAAGTCTTATTATATCTATAAATGTTATTTTTGATAATTAATTTAATGAAAGTTATAAAAATATACATACTAAGAAGTAAAGCTTTTATATAGATAAACTAAATATTATAGCTCTAAGTCTCTCTTAACTTAAAGATAAAGTATAATTTAGAGTTACTTATATTTCTAAATAGAAATTCAAGTAAGTAAAATAGTTATTTCATAAAGAATTAATTTGAATCTTTAGATAGAATCAAAATACTTAAGGTCTAATTCTAGTGAATTCTTATTAACTCAAAGATTCATGAAAGTATAGCTTGATAGTTAATTAATAGATTAATATATCTATAACTTACAATAATCTAAAGTCAAAATCTCGTGAGGAGGATTCTTTTGAAGTACTTAGAAATAATTTGAAACTCTAATTTATAGAATCTTAATAGACTTAAGAATTAATTTATAGAAGGTCTTAGTAAATTTAAGATATAAGAGATTTTTAGTTCTTGCTATTTAACTATCTTTCTTACTAGCCTAATAATACGTTTATTATTCTAATTGATATAATCCTTCTACAGACCTATTTTATATTAAACTAATTCATTAATAAGGGAAATCTATTAATTAGTTAAAATAAATATCAGAAGAATAAACTATAGAGTCCTTTAGAGATAATGAAGAGAAGTTTGATATAAATAAATAACTAAAGGGAGGCTTAATGTTGATAAGTATAGTCTTTAATATAATCTAAGTAAATGTTAATAAAAGTATAAATATTAATATCAATGATAAGTACAAATAGGAATATAATATGAAGAGAGAGATTAATAGAAGGTTAGACTTATAACTTATTAAATTAATAATAAGTAATTAGTAGAAGATTAAAGAGAATTAATCATTCTTAATTATTAAAGAATATGTTATTTAGATTGACATCTAAAAGTAATATTAATATTAATATAAATAGTAATAATAATAGGATATTTAGGTTTTATAGAAAGTAGAGAACTTCGTAGTATTGATATCTAAATATAATATATTTTCGGAAACGTTAACTTTATATTATATAGAGCTTTTAGCTCTATTATACTTAGTTCACTTAGTAGTCTATTTCTTAAATATTCTAATATTATAAGTTAGTTGATTTAGAGTATAAGTCATTAAGGTAGTATAACCTTACCTCTAATAATTCATTTGTCATAATGAATAGAAGATATAGAGTTATAAGAGTAATAGAGAATACTTAAGCCTTTATTCACTTAAAATAGGCTATTAGAATAAATATAAGTAATGGTTAAATGGCTAGGATTCTAATAAAGATTATTTAAAATTAATTATAACTAATTTTAAACCCCGCACGACGTAGTATTTTAATCTTTAGCTAGCTTTTATTATTTTATAGTAAGAGTAGTAGGTTTGAATCCTATAGTAAGTAATTACGACTGATAGGTATATACCTTCCGATTATATAAACTAAGTATAGTAACTACTACTAGCTATTAGCTATTACTATTAGTTATAAATAACTAGTAACTATTAATAACTAGTAATACGTATTACTAACCAGCTAGTATGAATATTATAACTCTACTCTAATTCTTAATAGAATAATTATAATAGATGGGCCTATATCTTTCCTATTTATTATATATTATATTAACTAACTATATTTACTACTTAAGGTTTCCTCTATTTAAATAGTTCCTTAGTATTAATAGTATCTATAGGATTTATAAGATAAGAGCTAACTATTAGGTATAGCTTCTTTTAAAGGGTTCTTAAGAAGTATGTGACTTTAAATAGATCGAAGACTTTTAATATAACTATAAGTAATTATAAAGGTTTTAAGAAGTTACTATAAGACTAAAGAGGGCTAACTAATACTTAGATATATTATAATTCATGCTTATAAGCTAGAAATGGAGTATTATATCTATATAGAGATTTAATAGAAACGTTTTCTAGATATCTATAAACTTTAATATGAAAGCCTTAAAAGTTTCTCTTTTATTTTTTTAGAGTCTTTATCTATAATACTGTAAAATATAATACTTTGCTAATTAGAAACGTATAACTACTGATATTTATTATTTTCAAAATAGTCTTTAATATAACAAGTTATCTATTCACACTATAAGTTGAAAGTAGGACTACCTAAGTACTTAAAGTAATACTTAAAAGTTTAATCTCTTAGTATAATCAAGAATATATTAACCTATATATAGTATAAAATACTAAATCTAAAAAGATAATTGTAGAATTTATAGATCTTTATTTTAGATATACTATATAGGCCTCTACTATATTGATATTTTTATTATATAACTTTATAAAGTCTATAGTATATTTAGCTGAAGTATTATTAAAAAGAATAGTAGAAATAATAGATAAAAGATATTTGAGTTGCTTTAAGGGTTATAATTTGTTATATTTATAATATACCTCCTCTATATAGAGAAACTCTATACTAAAAGGGCTATATATTGATAAGACTAATAAGAAGCATAAGAAGTATAGTATTAGTATTCTATAACCACGAGTTAATTAGCTATATTATTAATATTCCTTTTCAAGTATCTATAGAGAAGCTATAATAAGCTCTAATGATTAAATTTTAAGTTTAGCCTTATAGACAAATAACTTAATATACTCTTTAGTAGATATAATATCCTTAACGAAGTTCAGGAAACGCCTAATATTTACTCGAAGGACTAAGAATTATTTCCTAAAATTATTAATATTATTATAACTCTAGATATCAAAATCCTCTTACTTAATTAGTTAGTTAAAAACTCTATAAATATAACTACTACTTATATTAGCTTTAGCCCTATAATCAATAAAATAGTCTTAGAAATAGCGGACTATTATAACATTATTAAATTGCTATATCAATTCAAATTACTCTTCAAAATCCCTCTTAAATATTTAAAAGATTTGAAAGAACTCTTAGCTATATATCTCTTTATCTTTATGGAAAGCTATATAACAAACTAAAAGATTTAATACTCTAGAAATATTATCTTCTAATAAGACATTATAATTCATCTCTTAAATATTCCTAAAAAGATTGGTATCTGCATAGAAAAAGAGTTTTATAAGTAATATAATACTTATTTTGAATACTCTAGTTTAAGTAGTATTAGGAATATTTAGAAAAGGCTCTTCTACTTCAAAAGTAGTATTAGATATTATTATTAAAACTAAGAATTATATAAAATATAGTAAGATTGTTTTTTTTAGTTAGACCTATATATGAGGAAAAAGGGAGAAATGTTTTTAAGAAGTTATATAAGTCTCTTAAGTATACGAAGCTAGGGATATCATAATCCCTAGTATTATAGAAATCTAATAATACTATAGAACAGTTGCAATATTTACTAAATACTCTCTAGTTAGCAAATACTAAGAGCCAATCAATTAAATCTTAGTATTATGGTATAGGATATTTCAAATCAATTTGAACTATAATAAGAGCTTATTAAATTGAGGTCTAAATATTACTCTCTTTAAAAGATTAATATATAATTCAGAAACTCTTAATAAAGTCCTAGAATAAAGAATAATCTAAAATATCTAAAGTATAAATCTTATAATCTTTCCTTTTTATAGACTTTAGGTATAAGCTTTTATAATTACTTTTTTTATTATAATAGGTTTGACTAATCTGTAGTACAGTAATAACAGAAAGATTAACTATTAATAAGTATTAGTCTATCTAAATAGTAATATATGTTATAAATACTCTTACCATATAAGTATAAAGTAGTATTCTAATTATTTAAATATTATTACTATTATTATTATTATTATTACTATTATTATTATTATTATTATTATTATTATTATTATTATTATTATTATTATTATTATTAT
>AMCV02000021.1:1404990-1416129 GCA_000350065.2 Colletotrichum orbiculare MAFF 240422 | reverse complement strand
ATTATTATTATTATTATTATTATTATTATTATTATTATTATTATTATTATTATTATTATTATTATTATTATTATTATTATTATTATTATTATTATTAAGAATATAGCATTATAGAAGGCTTTAGATCTATAGTATAATAGTTACTTACTAATTAGTATGTATTTAGTTATAGCTAGTACTATATATCTAGCACTTAATACTAAGAAAGCGTAGACGGTATACTACTATATATATAATAGTACGTATAGTTACTATATATCCTACAGTATAGCATAACTAATAATATATTATATATAACTAAATATAATTAAACGTACCACGCGAAGTTCTATTTCGGAAAGTCTAAATAAAGTAAAACTTATAGAGATAGTATTAGTCTTAAAGATTTAACTAGTATAAAATTCGATTTCTTAAATATATTATTCATAATAGATTTCTTTAGATTTCGAAGGCTTTATATATAAGTTAGCTTTCTTAAATGATACTAGTAAAACTTTCTATCTATATTTTACAAGAAGCTCTTTCCATAGTTCTATTAACTTTAATAAACTTTTAGTCTTATAATAAGATAAATAGTACTATTTATAAGCTTTTTAGGTATTTCTTCTTAATTGGAAAACATTTTTAATATCTCTAAGTTTCCTGTTTACCCTTATCATTACTATAACTTAGGATTTATAGATTTCAACTAGTAATTAAAATTCTTATTATATTTTTCGAATGCTAGAGAGTTTTCTTAAAGTCTTTCTTCTTATTATAGTTTTAAGTAGTTTCATTAATCTATCATACTAATCTAAATAGTAAGAACAATAAATTAGTAATTCTAGAGAAATCCTATTAAATTATTAGTTATAAACTTTCCTAAACATATATACTTAATCTTAAAATACCTTTATTTGATTTTTAATTATAGCTAATAGTTTTAGATATCTATATATTATAGTCTCATACGTAGTTATATTATTATAATAGTTTTAAAGTATATTACGTACTAGTTATTATATTAGATTCAGGGAGTCAAGTAATATTTATATATTTCATTTCTATTGAATACATTTATTATAAAATCTATTTAAAATATATAACTAAAATTTCTAATAAGACTAGCTTTTCACATAGCTTAAATTACTATTAAAAGTTCTATCTTAAGTATTAAAATGATAATAATATTTTATTTATTAGTTTATTATATTATAAAAGCTTAAAAGAAATATATTGTATATACTTAAAAGATCTTGTTATTATTACTATTATCCGTAAAACTAGTATTTATAAGAACTATAAAGCTATTAAAAAGCTTACTAGTTTCATAGTTAAGCTCAAAATAGAAACCTTTTATCTTAATAAGATACTATATTATTCATTTAGTTTCTATATAGTAGTCATCTAAAGCGTTATAATTAAGATTAGCTTCATTGGATATCGTAATAAAAGAAACTTTAGTATCTACCAAAAGAAATGCTAAGGATTCTAAACTTAAAAAGGTTTTAAAGTATTAATTTCAAGATTTCTAGTTAAAAGTACTTAAGGATTTTTACTTTTAAGATAATATAAACTAGATTGTATGATTCATATCGATTACCTATAAATTTAACATTTATAGTTTATAATGAGAATTTGAATTAAAAAATAAAATAATCTATATATTAGTAACTAGTTAAAAATAATAAATCAACTATTTAGTTACTTTTACTCTATACTTAGACTAGTATCTGAGCTCTTCATCCTATATATAGATTTGACTATACATTCTACCTAATAATAATATTTATATTAATATTAACTTACAACTAATTAGAATAGTACTAAAATTACTTATTATTATAGCTGATTATACCCCTAGTTCTAATATTTAATCTTATAGAAGTAGAAGGCCTTATAGTAATAATCTATATAAAAAGAGCTTTATTAAACCTAAAGCTTGATATATATAACTAGAAATTACTGCTAAGGTAATAGGATTAAGATTCTTTATAAATCTCTTAAAGAAAGAATAAAAAAAGAGTACTGATAAGAACTAGGCGTTCTATAATCTATTATTCTTCTATATTTAATTTATCTTTAATATAATCTAATAGCTAGAATAGTAATATATTATACCTCGATAATGAAACTGAAATCTCCTCGAAATCTTTATAGCTCCCTATAAAAGGAATACTATAGAATAAATATAGAGATATCGAGTTGTAATTGTAATAATTAAAAGTATTACTTTATTAGAATAAATATTAGTAGAGTTATCCTAAATATTATAATTAATAAGTAGCTTATAGATATTGAAATAATTATTATCTAGTTAACGTATGAGTTATTATATTATACTAATAATATTAGGAACTAAGTGTTAATTAGATAATATTCTAATATTAATATATTACTATAATACTAATTGTTAGATACTTTAGAATATTATATTAATATAATTATAGAGGTTTTAAAAGCTATCTAGTTATATGAGAAATACTTCTATCTATATAAGTATTATTTATATATTAACTATATTGAATACATTTATTAAAAACCTTTATTAAAAGGAATAAGTTGAGTCTTATTGTACTTATATACAGACGATAAGTTGGCTTATATTAATAGTAGAGAACCTTTATATTAATAATATAAAGTCTTATTCCAGGGGTAGAAAGGACTTAGTCTGAAATATATTAGAATTACAGATATTAACGTAATAAATATTTAAATAGAATGCTTATAGTTAGTAGTAATGACATTCTTTGAAATATTTGAATTATACATTAATAGCTATAAAGATATAGGGGTATAAGAGTACAAGGTTATTATAGAGAGAGTTATTAGTTATTCATTATTAAAGAAAGTTAATATAAAGTAGATATACTAGCTATTATAGCTATAAGATGTTTAGTTTTGAATTAACTAAAGGCTAGCTATAGTATTTAGTAGGGGAATAAGAAGGCTAAAGTTATACTTTAGGAGGTAATATATCTACTAATAGTTCTAGTAGAAGGTAGGCTATTAGCCCTTCTTAAAGTTTAACTATATTAATAATATCAATTATTTATATTAGTAAAGAATTAAAGATTTAAAACCCTTTCTTAAGAGTTTATATAGAATTAAGGATTATGCTAGAAGGCTAGATTAGAAATTGACTATATCTATTCATATTCAAGAAATCTAACCTTGTAAGTTATATTATAAAATTTATTAAACCTTTATACTACTGCTAAAGTAAAAGATAAATAATTATAACAGAAGGTTTTTTATACTTATCTATTTAAAGGAATAAAATCTTAATATTAATATTAAACTACTAGAGTAAAGTCTAGTAGTTAATACAGAAATATAACATATTTGGAAGTATTTTAAATAGATATTTAGAGATAAATCTTATTTCTATGGAAAAGGATTACTTATTACTTAATCTATTATGACTTAGATAAATAAAAGTAGAATTAAAACTATATTAACTAAAAAGACTAAATCTACTTAGTATAATTAATAAGAAATCTAGATATTTTACCTGAGATTATACTTTAAAGAATAAAGATAAAATAGAATAAAAACCGATAGACAAAATACCTAGAAAGGTAATCCTAACTCGAAAATATCAAAAAAGAATTATAATTTGATTTTGTAAAGATTAACTCTTAACATCACTATACGTTTTAAGACAATTATCATAATAGAATATAATAATCTTTATACTATAGAAATATCAAAACAATAATCGAAATTTCACATAGAAGCTAGTTATAAGAAGGAAAAAAGACTATAATTCTAATACATTATTATAATATGATAATGATATTCTAATAATAATAATACATTTGTCAAAACTAATATAAGAGTAATCTACCTAGATTATATTAGGATACTATATCAATACTTGATGATAAGTTAAAAGTCTAATTTAGAAATATTCTATATACAAAAGAATATCATATAAATATATTTAGCAGAAAGAAACTTTATCTTAATAGAGAATATCTCTAAAGTAATAATATTCTAAGCCTTAATAGAATAATCCTTATATATTCAAGTATCTCAAAATAAGAACTTTATTTTATTATTAAAGACTAGCGAAGTACTACTATTTTAATAATATTATTCTCTACCTAATAGAAGACAGACTTAGAACTATAGTATTAAAAACTAATTCTTTCTAAATATTAAGAAATAGAATAAAGAATCTAGTTTACTAAGAAATATCTAGTATAAATAAAAGATATTATCCTAATACTATATTAAACCTATAATCTATCAAAGAGTTTCTAGTATTCTCCTAGAATATCTGAAGAAACAATAATCAAAACTAGATATATTATTTATATTATTACTCAAGAAATAAGACTAATAAACTAATAGAAGTACTTCCTACTAGTAATGGATAATATATTAGGGTTTAAACTATTAATACTTTAAGATATAAGAGATAGATTAATATGCTGGAAATAATTCTTAATTGTAAGATAGAAGGATTACTTTGGAGACCTAGTCTAAATAATTTATATACATAATACCTCTAAATTCATAGCTAGGTGTCTAATAATATTTCTTATAGATACGATTATGGAAGTTAAAGTATCATTACTATATATATATAAATAGAATAAAGTATTAAAAACGATAATCGAAACTATATTAAATAAGACTAAAACCTTATTAATAAATATGGATATCCTAGAATACTGATAAGTATAGCTATTAATAATAGCTATCTATATTATAGATTAGTTTTATATAATAATACTAAATAAAATACTTATTTGAGTATTAACTTAAAGTCTAAAACTAAGAAAAGACTGTTTTCCTAATATAAACAAACCCTGAATTATTAGTCATACTTAACTTAGTAATATTAATCTAGAGATTTAGGTTAAATCTAAGAAAGTAAAGCTTTAAGTAAAGAAAGATATTTCAATTAGCTATAAATAAAACTAAATTTATGAAGTATAAACAAATTATAAAATGAAATTATCATTATAAGTATTCTCTTATTTCATAAACTAAGAAATAATAGAATTAGAAACTACAGACCCTATTCGCTAATTAAAAACTAAGATTATAGAAATGTATTGAAATAGTTTTTTTAGTCTCAAAAGCCTTTTGTTTACACCTTAGAATACCTGAAAAGATACTAAAAGAAAATGATGTTACTTAAGAAACGTTATTCATTTATATAGTCATATTGAATAATATACTTCTTTATAGAAAAGAAGTAAAACTAACCACTAAACTAGCTATGACAGTTAAAATATATGATAAGCTTATGAATAACTAGCTTCTATAGATAGAACTTTCTTTTATTACAATAATAGCTTTCATTAAGAGAAAGGAGTTATAGGTTTTATTACTTACAGAAATCTCCTAAATTATAAAAGTGATAGTTAAATAGATATTTAAATATGAGGAAGCCTATTGAAAACTATAAAGAAAACCTGAGTTATTATTTATAGATTTAAGCCTTTTCCTATATATAGAGAATATTTAGCACCCAGCTAAGACCTATATTCCAACTCACCTTATACTAACTACTATAGCTATAATTACTTTAGGTCTTCGAATATTACGTAATAATATTGTATTAATAGTATATAATAATATAATATTTCCAACTTTAAGTTATTTTACCTAATAATACTATCTTAAGCCTTCCTAACTATTAGCTGATAACTATAATAGATTTTAATATATATATCTTTTTAAAAAGATGAAATAATATCTAACGAGTTACTTCTAATATATATTTAAAGTATTTAGGGTTATTACTAAATATCCTATTTTTAAATATTACATTCTTTTTTAGTTTTTTATTTCTATACTTCTTAGTTATACTATTAGCTTTATCTATTAGTAATGTTCCAAAACTAGATTTAATTATAGTTATTATAAAAAGGCTAAAGAAGGTAGTAAAGTTACCTTTATATAATACTAACTAATTTAGGCTTTAATGAAAATAGCTATAGTCTTTATAGGTATTGATAGTCTTAATAAGATTAATATTTATATCAAAAGTATAGGGGTTGAGTATAGTAATAGCGTTTTTATTGTTATTATTATTATTAGTAGTAGTAATATTACTATAGGATGAAGAGAGGGCTAGTCTATAGCAGTCTATCGCTTTTTTTTATCTATAAGGATAGTATTATTAAGGTATACTAGTAGTATTATTAATAACTAGCTAGTATTAGTTAATATTTCAAATACTACTATAGTAAGTTCAAAACTCTAAAGCTACTACTAAGACTATTATATAGCTTATACTAATTTCTAGGTTAGAACTAGGTCTGAACTAAATATTATACTACTAGGTCTTTTTTATTATATTTGCCTATAGAGATATATATAGGCTATAGTATATTACTATGTTTTTTCTATTATAGAGATTTTATACTAAACGTTATATAAAGCTACCTATTAGATAGGGGGCTGAATAAATAGTATACTATTACTTATAGATTTTTCTAAGTTTACAGAAGAGATCTTCTATATATGTATAAATATATATATGAATATTTTAGGTAGTTTTATAGAGAATTTTAATTATGTATATTTAAAAAGAAAATATATAGTAAAGTAATAGGGTTCTATTAAAATATATCTTGATAGAAATCTTAAGAAAGATATTTATATATAGGTATTCTGACTATTTAATAATCTTTTTATGATCTAAGATATTTTCATTATACCAGAAGAATAAGTTCTAGTACTAGACCAAACTAGGTTATCTGGCTATATTAAATATTATATAACTTTTCATAAGGAAGTTAATAATAGTAATACAAATTAAAAGAAATCCTATTATAAATAAGACTTTAACCTTTACTATTGGATAATATTATGTATTGAACTAATTGAAAACATTACTACAATTGTTTTATAAATAAAATCGAATATTGAGATAAATAACCTAGGAATACTCGGTTTTTTCCTAGGGATTTACCTATAATCTAATAAAAACAAAATACTAATTTTATAGGAGAATTACTTAGAAGAAATATCTAAAGGATTTAGAGAATTTTTCTACTTAGTTACTATTCTAGTAAACATAAAAACCTAAGACTTTGCTATACTAGTAGAACGAAAGTTAATAAATTATTATAATAATAATATTACTAAGTTTTTAGGAAGCTTTAATTTACTACCTAAATAATATAACTAGACTTATTCCTCGATTATAAACTATGAGTAAATTCTTATATAACCCTAAGAATTCTTATAAGGAAAGAATACTATATTTGTTCTAGTATATTAAAATATACAGTAATATTATATTTATTATATTATTAAGAAAAATAGAAATAATAATTTGAAATTCTATAGATATATAAATAGTAATTATACTACTACCAAAACTATATCGAGATAAATAATCAAATTAATATTTCTTATAGTTAGAAGTTTAATACTATAGAAATCTTGATACTAAACTATTATAGTAAAATTGTCTATAAAAGTTAAATATTATATGAAATCTAACATTATTTCTAAAGTTATATGGATATAAAACTTCCTTGGTAAGCTAGGCAAAATAATTACTAAGCCTATACTAATATAAGTAAATTGTATTAAGTTAATAATATTTATCAAAAAGAAACTTCAATAATAGAATAAAATATATACAGGTTTATATTTATTGCATAAAGGAAATAAAAAGTTAAAATGAAGTAAATTTTCAATACATAGAAATAATTAATAATATTATTAATAACTTTATAAAATTCCTTAAACAACTACTATTTAGATAAATGAGTAATTTTATAAATTTTAAAGATTATAAGAATTTAGGAATTAATATGAAAATAGTAGAATTAGTATTCTAGAAACAAAAAAAGAAGAATTCTAAAATATTCTATAGGAATTCCTAGGAGTTTCCTAGAAAAATACTATTCTCGAAACTTCTATAAAAAACTATATAATCTTAGAAATAGAAATATAATAGCTTAAATTCTAATAATAAATATAAGGTTTATAGTTATAAAAGTATATAATATTACTCACAAGGTTATACTATATAACTATATAAGTAGGGAGCTTATCTTTTATACATAGTATTAAATAGAATATGCCTATTGTATTAATAACTACTTCGTATTCCTAATCCCTGTTTGTAGCCTCTGTTACAACCCAGTCCAACATAGTCAAGTCAGTATACAGCCGGGAAGTCATTACTTAAGCCCCACCCTTCCCCTCCCTCGTCAACCTCACAATGCCCCCGACTTGGCTCCAGATTACCGCACCCTTCTACCCTCGTCAGCTCAAAACTGTTCGTGCGACACCATGAGCAGAGCATATGCGCACTCTTCTCCCGCATCAGATACTATCTTGTTCTACGAATCGATTTCCTCCGTCTCGCTCCCTCGAACCGAACACTCTCCAGGCGCCTGAGCAACCACCAAAAAGATCGGAAGCTGCCAGCAAACCTACCCCAAATCACACATCGACTCAACCTCACCGCAAACGGCGTCTTTCGAGCCCACCAGTAACAGCCAGTTCTGCGACCTTTGACTATTCGACTCGGCGACGAATGGCCCTCCTTGCCCCCCTCGAAGCGGTATAGATTTGTTGACGAGACACTCATCCCACTTGGCAAGATCTTGCTTACTTGCCCTGTGACTCCTTCCAATCTGGCCCCTAGCCTTTGTGCCTCGCGATCCCCACGTCTCCTGCACTCGGCGTCACTGTTATCACGGCTCCGCAATCTTTCTCAGCAGTTGACGATGAAAGACCCGCCCAACCAAACGAAGCCCGCGCCCAACCGTCGACGACATGGCCGGACTGGCGGGTTAAACCCGACACCTCACAAAATGTACGCCTCCGAGAACGATGTCGGTAACGTTCCCGGCCTGGGCTCCGAACAGTTCGCACACCCTCATACACCGCAAAAACCCCGTACCGGCTCCCCTGAACCCCAAATCGGCAGTGGTGTTCAGGATAGCTCCAAGCACCGGTCTCGCAACAAGTCTCGAGCCAAGAATCCCAATTCTGTAGCCTCGCCTGACGTGAGCCGCCAGATTCGCCGCTCTACACCGCAGAGTGTTCCAGTGAACAGCAAGGCTAGCTCAGCCATGGCCTTTGCTGGTGCGACGTTCCACGCTTCCCCCGCCCCGTCGGCCTTACCCATGCCCAGCTTTTACTCGAAGGCAATTCCCGAGTCTTCCGGACCCCGAGCCGCCAACAAAGATGTTCATCCGCAGTCGTCGCCTCCTGCAACCAACCCTGAACTTCCGTCGCATAAATATCCGTCGACGGCGCCGGCCGCTCGTGAGTCACCCTTGGATGCCATTTTCAGGGCGGATCGGGCGGAAAAAGAAAAGGCACGACGTCGCGGCTCTGTTCGATCGCCAGCCAAACCGTATGGTTTTGGTTCGCCTTTCCCCCAGTCGCCCAAAGATGACGGCAGCCCATTCGCCCCCAAGTCGCACCATACCCATCCTGGACACCGCCTTCCTTTTCATCGATCATCTAGTGGTGCATCCCCCGCGGAATTCGATGGCTTTTCTGGCAAACCCCTCGGCCCTGCCTTTTCTACGCCCTACCAGGAACGCATTCGAGCCGCTCGTGCTACGCCTGACCAGCCCACAGGGCCTCCGAGTGGTTCACCAAACCCTTCTGCTGATGATCGGTCCGAGGCTTTGAAGAAGTACCTATTTGGCGATAAATTCGCGTGCGCGTCGCCCCAAACCGGACCAACCACAACTTACCCCGGCGGCAGTCCTGCGGTAAATGGATCTCATGATGACGAAGTTCGCACAACGGATCTGCGGGTGATGGAAGACAATTTGCGCCGTATACTCAAACTTGACTCTTCCATTACAACAGCTAAATCGGGAGAACGTCCGCTATACTCATGAATAATCGACTTTTCTGGATTGCATCGCGACTCATCAGTTCTTCCGCATGATGTGGCGCCCAGCTGTGGGCCAGGCGCTGTTCTACTAGGGTCTGTAAGGAATTCAAGGACTGGGCTGGGCTCTATCGTCGCATTGGTCAGCATGTCGCAAAGGTCTGGGCGTTTGCTACTCGGCAATTGCACGTTTTATAGTGGGGGTCTTGCGGTTGTGGGATGCGGCAACATGGGCAAATACTGTATTTGCTGGATTGTTCTTCAACTAGATACCCCGTAGCGATGCTCAGCTTTTCGGTCTGGCGGAACCAGTCTCGCGTCTCAATTTGTCACCATTGCTGTTATCGAGTCTCACTGGTGCATCTCACCTGTGCATTTGAATAGCAAACAGCTAGGCATAACAGGGTATGCTATCCCCGCAGGCCATATGGATGCTTCATCATACATGCAGAAGTTGTTGTTTCATAGTTTATGCTGATGATTATCACTCTTTACTACGCCTTACTATTTCCCATTCTTGTGTGGCGTTTACTGATCACAACACAATCAATTAGCCGCGAAAACGATATCATGCTAGTGTCGGCTGACCGGTACTGTGCATGTTCATTACAAGTTTCAGCGGCTCCGTCAGGTACATCGAGGGCATGGGAGTAACCCGTATATGATGGGCGCGAGAAGTGGGAGTAATGGATCACTTGCCTTCGCAACTAGATTGCCGTCGAGGGAAAGATAGATACCAACGGGGTTTGAAGTATGCGCGTAAGCAATTGTACCAGGAAAAGACGTTTCGGTCTGCTGCGACAAACTAGGAGTATCTGTCTTGAAGACTAAATGGCTCTACCTAATCTGTATAATTGTCAGGAATAATGCGCTCGAGAGGCAGAGTTTATACGAGATACCTCAACTCTAGTAGCAAGCCCTAGAGTAAGGAAAGTAGAGTATTTTAAATATTAGTTAAACTTTACTACCTAAGAGGTTAATAATTATTAAATAGTAATTATTGTACTAACTATATTTACTAATAGGCTTCTAGACTAATAGTATTATTTTAATAATAATCTTTTTTATTTAATTCTTAAAAAGTTTTTTCTTAGACTTCTTAACTTTATTATATTTAAATAGAAGTTATAGATTTAATTTATATATTAGTAAAATTAACTAAAATATACATAACTTCTAAATCCTATAGATATAATTATTAATATATATCTATAAATAAATTATATATTTCTTAACTTTAATATTATTCTTAATATTTAATTTCAATTTTAACTATATAGTATAATAATTTAAGAATCTTATAGAATTTATAGTTATAA
>AMCV02000021.1:1394332-1404508 GCA_000350065.2 Colletotrichum orbiculare MAFF 240422 | reverse complement strand
ATAAATAATTATAATTTATAAATTATAATAACTTATAACTCTTATAAAAATTAGAATCATAATAGTAATTATTAGTAGGATTATAATTTAGAAGAAATTAAAGAAAGATATAGATATTAGAATAAGAATTTAATAGTATTAATTATAATAGTAGCTATTTAAAATAAACTGCCTAATAGTAATATAACTTAGTTAGCTAGTTTATCCTTAGTATTAAAAAGTAAAAAGTATTACTATTACTACTATTACTATTATTATTATTACTATTATTATTATTATTACTACTACTACTATTATTATTATTACTATAGCTACTATTACTATTACTATTATTATTACTACTACTACTTATAAATATATAGTATTAATAATACCTACTTATAGATATTAATATTAGCCTTAATACTAACTTATTAAAACTAACTTATTATAATATATTCTTAGATATATTACTTAAAGTTTAAACTAGTAGATTTTAGTAAGATAGAGTTATTAGGGAAAATAGGAGAAGATAATATATTAGAAAATATAATTAGAACTAAAGTCTAATTCCCTATAAATTAGTTAGAATTAGACTATAAATAGTAATTACTATACTTATAATAGGAGTATTTAGAGTTTTAAGAATTATAATAATAATTAGTATATAATTTAGAAGTTAGATATTAAAAAGTAGGTAGTATGATAATATATTCTTCTTATATATTTTAATTAAAAATATAATATTTATATCTTATTAGTATTTTATTACTACTTACTTATAGTAGAACTATAAATAGGTTCTATTTTTTATTAATATTAAAAATACTAGAAGTTTTATTATTAAAAATAAGTTTATAGTAGATAGATAAAGTTAATAATTCTATAGTAGTATTAATACTATTTAACTAGTAGAAACTAGAGATAAGAATATAAATAATATACTACTAAGAAACTTAAAAGAATTCTATTAGTATTAACTTATAGATATAATTTACTAGTAACTATTATTTATACTTAATAGGTTCTAAAAAAGGGGAAAAATAAGAAAAAAGAAGAGAAAAAATATTATTTATTAGAATATTATTAAGAAGAAGTAAGAAATTATTACTAAGAGGTAAGTTATTATTAGGAAAGAAGGGAAGTAGGATATTATCTATATAGTTATCCTTATTAATAATAAGGTAAGAAGTATATTAATATAAAACTTAGTTAATAACTATAGGAATTAGTATAATAAGATATATTCAAATTTAGTAATATTACTATTAAAAAATTAGAAATATTAATAATATTATTAATATTATAAAAGTCTAAAAGACTTAAGATAGGTAATAAAATAATAGTAGTAATAATAATTAGTAGAAGAAAAAAAGGAAGTTTTTTCTTTTTATATAAGAAATCTAATAATAAATAGAAGAAATAATTATTATTAAAAAGATAGAAGTAAAAATACTAATAAGTAAATTATCTTATAAACTAAGGTAAAAACTAATTTATATAATAATTACTATTTAAAATAGTTATATAGAAATAATATATAATAATTATATAATTAATTACCTTTTTAATTATTTTAATAAAAGGTAAAGATAAAAATATAAATTCTAGTAAGAGAAGAAATAGTATATTTATTATAACAATACGAATAGTAGTATTAATTAACATATTATTCTCTAACTTAAAATATAACTCTTTAGGCATTTAAGGGCTTTATTAGTAGTATTAACCTTAGTTTTAGTAAAATTATTATTACTAGTCTATATCTATTTTACAAAAGTTATAAATGATGACGATATGAGGAAAGTATTAATTTTAGCTTTAGTAAAGCTATTACCACTAGTCTATATATGTTTTGCAAAAGCTGCGAATAATGATAATATAAGAAAGGTATTGACTTTAGCTTTAGTAAAGTTGTTATTATTAGTCTATATCTATTTTATAAAAGTTGTAAATAATAATAATATAAGAGAAGTCTTAGGCTTTTATATAGAAAGCCTATATTAAGTAATACTAAGCTATTTTTTATTCTTAAAATATAAGAAAAGCTATAGGCTTTTATATAGAAAGTTTATATTAAGTAGTTTAATATAATATTAATGATATAAAATAGTGATAAGTAGTATTAATTAAAATAGTACTAGTTTTATTTTTAATAATTAGTCTAATATACTAGATAGTAATATATTCTCTTTAAATTAATATAGGCTAAGACGTAGTTAATAATATAGCTAGTAAAATAGTTAAAAGTTAGTTTCTTTTTTAATAATAAGTTAGTATACCTAGTAGCTATATATTTTCCTCAAATTAGAAATACTATAAAGTAATTAAAATTAGTAAAATAGATAATAGTCAGTCTAAATTAGATACTACTAATAGAAAGATATTTTTTTTAAATTAGGAAATACTAAGAAGTAGTTAATAATAGAGCTAGTAAAGATAGTTAATAATATAGCTAGTAAAATAGATAAAGTTTAGCTTAGGTTCGATATTACTAATAATAAGATATTCTTTTTAAATTAAAAAATACTATAAAATAACTAGTAAAATGGATAAGATTTAATTTAAATTAGATATTACTAATAGAAAAATACTCTTTTTAAATTAAGAAATACTACGAAGTAGCTAGTAAAATAGATAAGGTTTAATTTAAGTTAAATACTATTAATAGAAAGATATCTTCTTCAAATGAAAGAATACTACGAAGTAGCTAGTAAAATAGATAAAGTTTAATTTAAGTTAAATATTACTCATAGTAAGATATTCTCTTTAAATTAAGAAATACTATAGAGTAATTAAAGTTAATAAAGTAGAAAATAATTAGTTTAAATTAGATACTACTAATAGAAACCTTCTAAAGTTATAATATTTAGAATACCTATAAGACGTATTCTTATAATAGTATTAATAGAAAGTAAGATCTACTATATTAATATTACTTAAGCCTAAGATTTCTATAACTAGTTAAGAAATATACTTAAAATATCTATATTAAGTATTTTAATTATATTCTTAGTTAGATTTAATCTTATAGTTAGAAAGGACTTAGTAATTAAAAAAACCTTTAAATATACAACTAGAGAGAGAGTAAACTTAAGAAATAGTAATATATATTAATCTAACTCAGAACTAATAACTATTAATATCTAATATAATTTTATTAAGAGTTATATTTTATAACTTATAAATAGTAATAATATAAGTAATAATAAGAAGGAATTAAATATAAGAATATGTCTAATTACTTCTATAAAACTTATAAGTTATTTAGAAAACAGGAATAATTCTATAGTCTAAGAATACTTCTATTATAATATAAGTATTATTAGTATAATTATTAAAATTAATAAAAATAGCTAAAAGCTTATTAGTTTTCTATATTGTATTTATCTACTAGATAATATTATAAACTATTTCTAATACTTTATTATAGAGGTTTATTTCTATCTAAATATTCTTAATTAGTATTACTTGAGTTCTAATAGTAAAGAAGAGCTTTTTATAGAAATTATTAGTATTTTAAAAAGTAGCCTTATTTACTTTAAGGTTCAAATAGGTTATATTAATAATTCGTATTAGGTTGAAGAGAGATGCTATATATTCAGAATTATACTTATTAACTTTAGTATTAGTAAAGAAGATATATAAAGTATTATTAAAAGTAGATATTTCGTAAAGTAATAGTAATATATATAATTAAGAGAATAGTAATTATTAAGATTTAATAGATATTTATAAATTACAGACTTACTCTAATATATATTGAAATTAAACCTATTCGTCACCTTATTAGTAGATAATAATATCTAGTTTAACTATCTTATTAAATAGAAAGTAAATACTCTAAGTAGAAATGTTATATAGCAATATATAGATAAACTATTTATAAGTAAAAAAAGCCTTCTTATAAATAGGAAAGAATTAATAAAAATCTTTTATAAAAAGATATTTATACTACTAAAAAGCAGATTAACCTTAAGGAATAATTAGTATAGGCAATTATTAATAAATATAAGTATATTTAAACTAACTATAGACTTCCTATTAATAATAAAGTACTTCTTATAATACTATTTCAACTAGAAGTTAGATAGATTAGTAATAGTTAATAGCTAGAAGCCTAAGATTTAAATTAGTAGTCAAAAGATATTATAAAGAATTAAGTTTTAAATACTATTTATAGTAATACTAATAGGTATAGTGATTATAATAAGATTCAATTTATTATTTTCTTAAATAAGATCTAAAAGAGTAGTATAAAGTAGTTAAATAATATAAGACTTATCTATACCACTCTAACTATTAATATATATAAGGATTTAAACTAGATTACTACTTTAGATAAAAGAGTAGAAATATAAAAAGATAATATTATAGATCTAATACTACTTAATATTAAAAGTATTAATAGCTTTATCTATAAATAGCTAAATATTATTATTAGCTATCTCTTTAAACTAGTAATTAGCCTTCTTAATAAACTAAAAGTTAAGTATTATTTTATTAGTATACTAACTAATATAAAACTACTAGGAGTATTCTAAGTCGATAGAATAATTACTAATAATATCGAATTCTTTTAAATTCAAAAAGTAAAAGAGAACCTTATAAACTAGTTCTTCTTAATCCTCCTTTATAATAATGTTATTAATAATAGTATTATCAAACTTATTAAAAAGCTTAAGAGATTTAATAATTAATAGATATATTGTAAAAGTTATTATTATAATTATAAACCTATTGATAGATATAGTAAACTTCTTTAAAACTATTTCTTCTCTTACTTTTAATAGTTAGAAAACTATTATAGTCTTAGAATAAATAATAAAGTATTATTTTAATATAATAATAGTTTTCATATTAGTCTACTTAATTATATTTATACTAGAAAGAGTAATTAAAAATATATAGTTAGGCGTAAGAGAAAGGATATAGATTATTAATATATGAATTATTAATATTATTTAAAAAATATAGATATATTATATTAGTCAATACTATATTATTAAAATATAGTATATACTTCTAGAGAAGTATTCTTATCTATTAGACTTTACTTTTAGTAATATAAAATATAAAGGCAATTTAATCTAAATAATAATAATTAACTAAAATAGTAATATAACTATTCTTATATAGAGGAAAGTTAAAACAGATATAATAGATCTCCTATACTAACTAGTTCTATTTAAAGAGACGTTTATTCATCAACTTAATAGTAAAAAAGATAATAGGCTAGTAGGATTAAATCCTTAGTAAAATAGTTTTAACTAACTCTTTATATAATTATATCTTAGTTTTAACCTTATTAATATACTTAGTGATATAATAAATTACTTTAATAATATTAATATAAAAAGAAAAATCTATATTAATAAGTTATATAAGAGTAATAATAAGACTATACTAGTAGAAATTAGTCTTATTATACTAAACCTTAAAAGTCTAATATTTTAAGTTGAGGTTTTTAGTAATAGTAGGGATATTGTAATAAGTATAAGAGAAGTAGAATTAATATAATTCTACCTTAATACCTATCTTCTTATATATATAATAACTACTATATATATAATTCTAGATATAGCTAATAATATTAAATAGGAATTTAAATATATTATTAAGCTAATAAATTATAAGAAAGTTAGTTTCCTATTAAATATTATAGATATAGTTTAATTTAGAGTAGATAGTATTAATATAGCCTCTCTAAGAAGTAGTAAATAGTTTATAAATATATTTACTATTTATATTAAATTTAATAATACTATTAAACTAATAAATACTATAATTATATATTATATTAGAATCTTACTACTTGTAGTAAGCTTAGTACTTAATAATATTAAATACCTTGTTTAAAACCTTCTTATAAAAAGGGGTATATTACTAATAAAAGTAGTAAGTAGTAATATAAAAATCTTATATATATTTATTCTTAATATCTATATATAGTAAGTCTTAATAGTATTCTCCTATTCTATAAAGTTATATATATATTTATAGAGAGAGTACTAGTAGTAATCAGTAATACTAAAAGTAATAAAGGTATTTAAATATTTAAAAGTATAGATAATAGCCTCAAGTTAGTATTACTTAGATTCCTAATATAAATAAGTACTTCTAATAATATCTATATTATAAATAATAATATTAAAAAGACGTATAACCTTAGAAGTATTAGATTTAAATATAGCTCTTAGATTATTAATTGTAATATTATCCTAGCTTATTTATTTAATATAGAAGTTATTCTATTTATTAACCTTAATTTATATTAAGATATTAAAGATAATAAACTAAAACTGGGGATATCTAGTAAAATAACTACTATATTATTTAAATATATACTCGATATAGTAAGAGAAGTTAATAGATTATTAATATAATTAAATAAACTTATTTCTATTATAAGAATATAATATTAGGAAGGTAAGTAATCAGAAGGATTTAGAATAATTAAAATTAGAAAGAAATATTTTGTAATAGGGAAATATATTAATATAATAATAACTAGTAGGAAGTTACCTATTGCCAGGCTATTACTACTATTATAATTTAATATAAAGATTTTAAAAGATGTTATATCTTATTATAAAGTTAGATATGGTAGTAATATTAATATTATTAAAATATTTCTCTTTAAAATCTAGTTAAAAGTTATTAATATTATTAGTAATTTTAATTAGTATTTAGTAAATAATAGAACTATTATCTAATAACTAATTGATATTATTTTAATTAATAAGTATATCTATATAGCATAGATGGTTATCTTTTAGAAAATACAGCTAGTAACTAATATAGCTTTTCTAAATATAAAACTTTCTTATAAACTAGCAATTAAGATAGGAATTCTAATTTATATTAAGAAGTTATAATAAGACTATTTTAATATTATAAAGGAGAAGAAGTAGGTAATTATAAACCTTTTTAATATCTTTAAGAAAACTAATAATATAATTCTTATAATTATACTATATATTATAAACTTAATAGAAATTAATAATTATATTAATTTTAGTAATGAATATCTCTTTAATATATATAAGTTTAAATAGAAAGTTAGGGATTTTACTAAAATGAACTTATTTTTATTAGAATAGTAGTAAATTAAATAATACTATCTATATATATTATTTCAATTTTAATAACTCTAGTAAATACTTTTATTATTTAGCTAGATATTAAACTATTTTTCTCTATACTAAAAGTAGGTATTTATAGTATCTCTATTAAGAGTATTATAAAATAACTAGATAAACTTAATATCTATATTATAAAGAGTTTATATATTAAGGTTATTTATAAAGAAAAGCCTAGTTATATAGAGGTTATAGTAAAAAGGATATATAAGTAGGTTAGAAATAAGAGATCTCTAAATAATAAGCCTAAGATAAATAAGCCTAAGTGAAGATTTAAGAGATATAAGCAAAGATAGAAAAGTAGGATTAGAAAGACTACTTAGTTCTAATTACTCTCTATTTTAATTCTTGTAATATATATAAGTAAGATATATTATATAAATAGTAAATTCGTAGTATTTATTATTATTATCTTTAGCGAAATAATTACTTTAAAATATATTATAATTATTATTTAAATATTACTTATATTTAATAGTTCGGTTATATCTAGTAATACTATCTCTATAGTAGTAATATTGATTAATACTAAGTGAGATCTAATAGTAGCCTATATAATTAATATTATAGATCTTATAAAAGAACTATTAAAGTATATAAAAGTTACTATAACTACTAGGATTTAAATTCTAACTAATAAACTATTATAAGTTACTAATAAGTTAGTAAGATATAATATTTTAAATAATTAGAATTAGGGAATAATTAGTCTTATCCTAATAAGCTTTAATATAATAATAATATAAAATAGTAGTAACTTTATATCTTATTATAGTTTCTTGAGGAGTACTTTTAGAATTCTAGTTATATTAAAGATATATTAATATATAAGAAAATAATATAGTTAATATAATATAGTAAAGTAATGATAATAGAGGCTAAAGTAGTTACTAAGAAGTATTTAAGATAAGATAGATAGATAAGAATAGATAAAAGTAGATAGATAGATGATTTAGTAAAAAGTTAGAATTAGTAATATCTAGAGCTAGCTAAGGCGACTTATAAAAAGTAGTAATAAGGAAAAACTTAATTATAAGGGAATATATTACTAGGGATCTAATACTATATATTACTATAAAATATAAAACTGAAAGAATTAAAGAAGTTAAATGAGGCTTTTATAATTACTTTAAAATAAACTAATTATTTCAATAGATTATTTTTCTATAGGGTTAGATAATAAAATTAATATTTCTAATAGATATTATATTAGATTAAATAGTAATATACTAGAAGTAGTATAAATAAAAACCTAAATAATTCAACTTGAGGAAAATTACTATTTAATAGATAATTACTAATATATAATTAATAAGGGTGAAGATAGGAAGATAGTAAACCTAATTAATACGCTATTTATAATAATTAGAATAATAAGCTATATATTTAGAAAGATTATAAATTCTAATAAAATAGGAATCTCTTATACTTAGTATAGATATAATAAAGTATATTAATAATAAGGCGATTAGGAGGGAGGGGAAACTTAAATAGAAATAAAAGAAGGTTTCTAAAAAAGTTAGTAGTTAATAATATTACTATTATAAGAATAATTAATGATTAGTAATAAGATTATAATTATTATTAATAATATTTAAGAAGAAGAATTTTTAAAAAGAAGAGTTTTTTATTTCTATATTAATAAGAAGGAAAGAAAGACTAATATATATAAGTAGTTATTAAATAAGAAAAAGTAGGAGAAGGCAGGCAGCTAGTTAGTAATTTTAAAATTTTAGATATATTTTACAACTTTCACAATAATAAAAGAAGGAGATATTTTATTATAGATAATTATTACTATAATAATATTAGAAATAGGATATATTATATTATTATTTAGTCTTTAAAAGAATTTAGAAATAGTAGATAATATACTCCCTCTAGGGGCTTTCTAGAGGCTTTCTAGAAGCCTTATAAGGCCTTTCTACTATACTTAACTTTCTACTATACTTAGCTTCTTAGGGGGGTTCTCCTTCTAAGTCCCTCTAGTTTCTAGTAGCTACTATATAGTATTACTATTACTTATATAGTAGTATAATAGTATAGTAGTATTACTAATTAAAGTACTCTTAGTATAATAACTACTACTAGAGAATTATTAAGTAAAATACGGTAAGTATTACTACTATTAAACTAGGGTTAGACTATTAACTAGTTATAGTTAGTCTTAGTATTAACTAACTAAGTGTAGTTTAATATAGATTAGCTAATTAGAAGGCTAGAAGCTAGATTTATTTCCTATAAAGAAACTATATGCCTATTAATTAATTCTAATAGACGGCGCTCCGCTTAACTAGTTAAACCTCAGGCGTTAGTACTATTTCTATAGGCCTCCTTATTCTACTTAAACTACTTGAAATAGAGCCTTATATAGTATATATAGTTATATCTCGCTATATATTATAAATACTAGATTTTAATATACTAATTATATATAATAATTAAAAGTCTTATAATAGTAAATAACTACTAGGTTAAAAGTATATATTATGATAATTCTATATATATTGAATTTTAAATTATCTACTAAACATACTTTTCTAAATAAAATTTAAAAAAACTAATAAGTAATTTACTTATTATAATACTTTTTAAACTAAAACTAAAATTTATAAATTTCAAAACTATTTTAATTTTAATATAATTATATATTAAAATCTCTTTTTTAATTTTTTTTAAAAGTTACTCTTAAGTAACTTTCTAAAAACTAAAGAATACTAATAAACTATTAAGTTACCTAAATAAGATATTTTTAAATATTCTATTTCTATAAGACTAAACTATAAAGAAAATTAATAATTTATAATAAATATTACTAAAGAAGTTTAAATAAAAGATATTATAAGTTTATAAATAAGAAATGTAAAAATACATATAGTTTTTAATAGTTTCTATATTTTAAGAATTTGAAAATACTATAAACAATTAAACTAAATCTATATAATAATTTAGATCTTTAAATATACCAAAAAAATACTATAGTAGTAATACTATAATATAAAATATAATATAATAATATAAACTACTAATTTCTATAATTATTCTAATATTATAG
>AMCV02000021.1:1372449-1393652 GCA_000350065.2 Colletotrichum orbiculare MAFF 240422 | reverse complement strand
AGAAAAAAGAATTTATAGTAAATTATTATTCCTTATTATTATTTTCTAATATTTTATATATATTTAATAAATAAAGAGATAATAAGAAATTAACTTAATAATTATAATATTATAATAAATATTTTCTAATAATAATAATTTTAAATAAAAAACTATCTAATTTTTAGATTTTAAAATATACTATTTGAATTAATTTGAAATAATATATTAATAAAATAAAGAAATTTTAAAAGAAAAGGTTTTATTTTATTTAATAAAGAAGTCTTAAGAAGTAATATAGAGAAACTAGTAATATAGAATAAGAATAAATATTTCTATAAAACTTTTCTTCTATATAATATATATCTATAATAAGTATTCTATAAAAATATCTAGAGAATTAGTAAGTTTAGAATATTATAATAAATAATACTAAAACTAAATATATTATTAAACTATTTTTTATTATTCTTATTCTAAAATATTTTTTAAATATTTATTTATATATTAAGAATATAGAAGATTATTATATATAATTAGGAGGTAAAATCTGGTATATATTATATATAACTAAATATAGCTAAATATATTGCATAAGGCTTTATTTTAAATAGTTTAAATAAGGTGAAACCTATAGAAATAGTACTAGTACTTAAAGTTTAGTTAGTATAAATTTTACTTCTTAAATATATTATTCTTAATATATCCCCCTAGTTTTAAAAATTTTATTTATAAGTTAGTTTTTTTAAATAATACTAGTTAAATCTTCTATTTATATCTTATAAAAAACTTTTTTTATTATTTTATTATTTTTATTAAATTTTTATTTTTATAATAAGAAGAAGAGTATTATTTATAAGTTATTTAGATATTTTTTACTAGCTAGAAAGTACTTCTAATACTTTTAAGCTTTTTATTTAATCTTATTATTATTATAACTTGAGATCTATAAATTCTAACTAACTATTAAGAATTTTATCGAAATTTTTAAATACTAAGGATTCTTCTAAAAGTTCTTTTTCTTATTATAATTTTAGGTAATTTATTTAGTTTACTATATTAATTTAAATAATAAAAATATCAAACTAATAGTTCTAGAGAAACTTCATAAAGCTATTAATTATAAAGTCTCTTAAAAGTATATATTTAATCTTAAAATACTTCTATATAGCTTCTTATTATAATTAGTAATTATAGATATCTATATATTATAACTTTATATATAGTTATACTATTTTAATAGTTATAAAGTATATCGTTTACTAGTTATTATATTAAATTCAAATAGTAGGATAAAACTTATATATTTTACTTCTATTAAATATATTTATTATAAAGTTTATTTAGAGTATAGTAATAAAGTAATTAGTAAAAATAGCCTCTTAAGTAACTTAAGATAATACTAAAAAGTCTACTTTAATTATTAAAGTAATAATAATATCTTATTTATTAACTTGCTGTATAATAGGTCTCTAAAGAGATATATCATATATACTTAAAAGCTCTTTTAATTATTACTATTATCTATAAAGCTAATATTTATAGTAATTATAAGGCTATTAAATAGATCTCTAACCTTATAGTTAAACCTGAAGTAGAAGCTTTTTATCTCGCTGAAGTATTATATTATTTATTTAATTATTATATAATAATTATCTAAGGGGTTTTAATTAAAATATAATAATTAACTTGCTAAATAAGTGATATCTAGTCTTATTATAATTATAATATAATTAATAAAGCTAATATCTTATTAGTAGTATTTACCTTCTATATAAGAAACTTAATTATATTATAATAAGAGCTTTTTAGTTTTTAGAAAGATTTAAAAGTATTTAATATACTATATATATTTTATAAAATACTTAAGGAACCTTTTAATATATATTACTTATAAAAGTTATAACTATTATACTACTTAATCTTAAATAACTTTAATACTAAGAAATTACTATAGGTTTTTACTTTCTTTAAAATAATACTTCTTTTTAAAGTTTATTAATAATATAAGTATTTTAGATATATCTTCTAAGGGGAATAAAAGTATATAGTTATTAATATAGAAGAAAAAGATAATATACCCTTTAAACTAGTAATATAACTTTCTTATAGTAGGTTTAAAGCTAAAATGCTTAAAGCCTACTTCTAAATAGTATTACTATGAGAAGGGAGACTTCTATAAGCTATATAAGACTTTAAGAAAATAATAGATTTTACTTAGTATTTAGTAACTTAATAATATTTCTATATAAATGATTTTATTAAGTATTATATATATAAGAATAATAATTATATCATATTAGAATAGCTTAAGATTAAAGTAATTAGTAATTATTATAAAGGTTTAAAATAATATATCTATTAGAATAATTATATAGGTTTTATAATTATCTTATAATTATTGATTTCTATAGATAACTAGTTAAGCTTTAATTCTCAAGAAGTACTTATATTTATCAAGCTTATAAATATTTACCTAATAGTATTCTAAGACTTTTATATTTCTTATAAAACCTTCATTAATCTTATTTTAAAACTATAATTTAATATACCTTTTAAAATAAACTTATTTAGCTACTACTACAACTTTAATATATAGATAAATAAGTACTACTAAATAAGATATAAGTAATAATAATAGTTTTTACTATAAAACTCCTAGATTAAGAACTTCTATTCTCCTATGTTTTAAGTATTCTCTAATATCTAATTTATCTTATAGTTAAAATTTATTATTAGAAGCTATAATATTCATATTTTAGAGTTTTTAAAAAAGTTAAACTTCTAAAATCATTTCATATTAACTATTTATACTACTCTATAGTTATAAATAGGAGTATCTTAAAATATTTCAAAATAATTAAAAAGTACTAGTTAAAAAATAGTTTTAAATAAGGATCTCCTAGTAATTCTAATATAGTGTTTTATTTCTTCCTTATATTTAACTCTTTTTAAAAATATCTAAGCTTTTTACCCTATTATAGTCTTATCTATATAAATAAGATTATAGAAGAATATAATAAATAACTCTAGAGAGATTATTAATATAAATTCTATAGTTTTAAATTATACCTTATTAAGTTCTTAAATAGCTACTTTATAAATATAAGACTTTAAACTACTATAGCTACTTCTTGTTTTAATATATATTACTTTATTAGGTTTTCTATTTAAGCTTAAATAAATAGTTAAACTAATTTCGAATAGCTCTACTATAGTTCTCTACTCTTATAATTAGTAAGAAACTTCATTAGAATTAAATTATCTAAAATTATTTTATAAAAAAGTTGAATTCCTATTAAAAAGAAGGTTTTATTAAAAAGGATATTACAAGTTATCATAATCTTATTTCAAATTAGGTTTTAGATTTATTATTAATGAGTTAAAGTATAGCTAACTGAAAAACTATTAAAATATACTTCTTAAAGTATACTAAATAGTTATATTTAAATCTTATATTTATAATAAGAGTAAAGTATTTATAATTATAAATATAGAAGTAGGCTAAGTCTAGCTTTATAGTATTATCTTTTTAAATAACTTTATAAAACTTCTAATAAAGTATTTACTAGTTTAAAACGTATATTAGTATTTAGTTATGAAGAAATACTACTACTTATAGAGTTTTAAATTAGAATTTAGAAAATAATTTACTTTTATATTTTATAGCTTTTATATATATTTTAATAACTAGTCTAATATACTTAGTACTTCTATTTTAACTTTAGATATATAGAGTAAATAACTTGAGGTATATATTTTAAAAGATTAAATTATATTTAAGGTTCTTATACCTAGGAACTTTATTATTATATTTAGATATTTTAATCATAATAATATTATACTAATATTTAAGGACTATAATAAAACTTTTAAATATATATATATTAATAGTTCTAATAAAGTTAATAAAGTAAAAGTCTTAGGAGTAATTAGTAGTTCTATCTATAAATATTAGAATTAAAATATAACTACTATAGTTCTAGTAATAAGAATAAAAGTTAAAAGCAATATATTTCTTAAGAGTAGTATATAAAATACTCTCGTATTTTATCAAGTAGATCTTATATTTTACCTTACTAATACTATAAGCTTTATATACTTCTTTAATAAACTAGTATTTATTATATTTTGAGTAGCTATTAATAATATAAATACCTTATATAATTAAAATAAAGTAGTTAGGAGGTTTTTTATTAAGATATTCTAACTACTAGTATTAAAGCTATTTATTATTTATTAAAAGTCTTTAAATAATATTTATAATATACTACTAGTAGTAGTAATATCTAGGAGAAAACCTATATTATATTAATTATACTATTAAAATAGTTAGTTTCTTATGAAATATATAGTATATAAAGACTGACTAATTATATGAAATATTAATAATTATAATTCTAGAGTAATTATTCTTTTATAGTTAAGATAAGTAGTTTAACCTAATATTTTACTAGTAACCCTATTTTTATAATTATTAAAAAGAGATAAGATTTATAATTAGAATAATATAAAAAGTAATATTATAAAAGTATAGTTTAACTTCTTTATTTTTACTAGTTATAATAAAAATCTTAGTATTTCTATAGCTCTGAATAAGTATAAGCTTTATATTATACTAAATATAATCTCTTATAGAAACCCTTTAAAAGGTTATAAAATATTCTATATTTTAGAAGATATAAATTAAAATATCTAAATTAAGAATAAAAGAGTCCTTAAGAAGGTATTATTAAAACCTTTCTTTATAATATACTTATTATATAGTATTATAGCTACTTTAATTAGAAACCTAGCTATATAATTATTATTATTTAAAAGTTTAAACTTTCTTTAAGAAGTCTAGATCTAAGACTAGTAACTATTTAATCTTTTCTTGAATTAAAATATTTAGTATTTACCTTTTATGAGTTAATTAAAAGTATATATAATAATAGTATATTAAAATATAGTTTAGCTTATATTTTAGAAGATATAAAAACTTATCTAAACTTTAAAAATATCTCTTATTACTTTAAGAATTTAAAATAATAATTAGAACTTCTACTACAATATTAAAAGTATTATAGCTAATCTTACTATATAAGAAGGTTTTAGGGAGATATTAAATTACTTCTATAATAGCTAAAATAACTTTATCTAGAAATAAAAAGTCTAAATAACTTTAAATTATAAATATATAATTTTATATATAAAACTTAATTAATAGGAAAACTAATAAGATTATAAGATTATAAATCTGAAATATTTCAATAATAGAAGAAATATAGTTAACTATTTAAATCTTATATATAATATCTTATTACTTCTAAAATTATATTTTAGTTATTATTTTTATAGTTAGATATTTAAGTTTAAAAGATTGAAATATCTTATAGTATACTAAAGTAGTATTTTCAAAGTACAAGTTATTTATAATATGAAAATAGTTATAGAAATTAGTAGTTTCTATTACTATATCTTCTTCTATATAGTAGTATTAGTATTAGAATATTTTACTTATATACTTAAAGATCTAAATTATTATATAAACTTAGTTTAATTACTTATATTAAATATTTTTAAACTTTTAAAATATAAAGGCTATAGAGAATTATAAAGGCTTTTAGACTTATTTCTATAAAATCTATAACATTTTTTATATAAACCTTTTTAGTAATATCTATAGAGAATTATTAATCTTTTTTTATAGTTTACTCTTATAGGAGTAGAGTTTTTAAGAGTATTTGATTTAAGTGTTTTAATAGCTTATTAGTACTTCCTAGTCCTTAGAAAATTACTTAAGAGTAGTTTTTAAGGGGATTTTAAAAAGAGGTTTTAATAAGTAATTACTTTAAGGTTAAAATAGTCTTATAGGTTATCAATCTTACGTTCTACTTAAAAGGTATTATACTAAGTTAGCTATTAATGAGTTTTTTTAAAAACTAAAAAGGGTATTTTTAGTAGATATCTTAATATTTAAGATATATTAAATTATTATAATATATATACTTAGCCTAGTGGCTTTTTAGTATTATAAGACTCTTACTTATTATATATAATTAGGGGGTAAAATCTAGTATGTATTATATATAACTAAATATAGCTATATATACTACGTAAGGTTCTATTTTAAGTAGTTTAAGTAGGACGAGGTTTGTAGAGATAGTGCTAGTACTTAAGGTTTAGCTAGTATAAGCCCCACCTCTCAAGCGCGTTATTCCTAATAAAGATTAATAGATACTACTTACTAAATAATATAAGGAATAATAGATAAATACTTAGATATATAACTATATAACTATATAACTAAATATAGTTACTATATATTTCAGAGATTCAAAATAGAAGATATTTAATAGCTAATAAAAGACCTAAAATATAAGAAAAAGGAATAATTATAAGAAGATAATATAGCAAACGCAGATTTATATTAATTAGAAAACGTAAATATTACTACTTACTTAATAAATATCATAAGGCTTATTTTGAAATCTACTTTTTATAAGATATTAGGAAAGAATACTATTCTATATATTAGTAAATATATATAATAATAACTTGTAATAGTCATTTATTATTCTGTATTATTTCTATTTACTACTAATAGTATACTTATACAACTATAACTAAATAGATTAGATTATTATTTGTATTGATTTTCATCCTATTTCTATTTCTAGCTAATCATACTATTTCTATATATAATATGAAATATATTTGGTTTATTTTAAAAGATAGTTAAGAATTTAAATTAAAACACCTATATAAAGGTCTATTAAAAGAAGATGTCTACTTAATTATTATAATTTATCGAATAAATATATATATTTCTAAAGTTATAATTCTCAGAGAAATGCTTATAATTAAAATATAATAGACTTATACTTACTATACATATTTTCCTAACTTATTACTCTAAATTATACCTTCTTCTCTAGACTTTATTAATAATCTTAGAAATATATAGAATAATAAGAATATAGTAATTTATATCAATAAGTATATAAAGGTATTTTAGTAAACTAAGATAAAAATATTAATTAATATATAACAGAAAGTGATATCTTGATAATAGAGAAAATGACTTATACTTTTTAATAGACATATAAGTATTGATAATATATATATTTACTATTATATATAAATATAAAAAGAATAAGACTTCTATATTTAAAATCTATAAAATATATATCAAAAGCCTTTCTAAAATTAAAAAGAAGTCTATCTTAATATAATGGGGAGAAGAATATTATAATTACTTAAAAACTACTTTATTAATAAAAATAGATTTCTCTATAAATAAAAAGACTATAAAAGAAGAATCAATAGAAATATTAAATAAGGATATATCAATTTAGTAAATAGAAAATAATATTAAGTTAGAAAAGAAAGATTACCACTATTAAAAATAAGAAATTAAGAGAAGTTTCAAGTATATTAAGTAACTTTCAAACATTAGAAACTTTATATCTATTTTAAGATAATAACGTTTTATACCAAATAGCTTAAAATAGAAATAATTCTAGTTTAAATAATACTATTAATATTTACTACTAGAAATTCATTAATACCAAGCCTATAACTAATCAAACTAAATACTTAGATAATTATATTTGTATTATAAAGTTCTATGATAAAAAATAGTTCTAATTAGAAAAAATAAAAATTAGGATGAATAAGACTTTTAAGGTTTTATATATATTTTAAGAGACACTATTAGATATCCCTAAAGTAATTTATTATTCTAGATTAACTATATAAGAAAATTTAAATATTATTTAACAAGAAATACTATTATAAGCTATACTTAGTTATTAGGTATAAGCTATACCTATATATCCCCTACTTAAGTCTAGCCAAGTACTAAGTAGTCGACTTATTATTATATACTTTTTGACAGTAGTTTAATTAGTAGTACTATTTGTATATATGCGCGTATATATATATAGGTACTAAAGGCCGAGCTGTTAGAAATAACACACTCAAGAGGTAGAGTTTATACTAGTTAAACTTCAGGTACTAGCGCTATTTCTATAGGCCTCACCCTATTTAAACTACTTAAAATAGAGCCTCACGCAGCACGTATAGCTATGTTTAATTATATATAATATATATTAGATTTTACCCCCTAATTATATATAATAATTAAGAGTCTTATGATACTAAAGAGCTACTAGGCTAAATATATATGTTAGGCTAATTTAATATATTTTAAGGATTAAGACATCTATTAAAAATACCCTTCTTTTAGTCATTAAAAAAGCTAATTAGTAATTAATTTAATATAATACTTTCTAAGTAGAAATTAAAACTTATAACTTATAAGACTACTTTAATTCTAAAATAACTACTTACTAAAGCCTCTTTTTAAAACCCCTTTAAGAGTTATTCTTAAGCGACTTTCTAAAAGCTAAGAAGTACTAATAAACTATTAAAATATTTAAATTAAGTATTTTTAAAAGTTCTACCCTTATAAAAGCAAGCTATAAAGAGGATTAATAACTCCCTATAGATACTACTAAAGAAATATATATAAGAGATATTATAAATCTTATAGAGAAAGGTCTAAAAGTCTATATAATTAGGCCTCTTATATAGAAATAAAGTACTACTAATAAAATATTAGCTTTATTAATTATACTATAGTTATAATAAGACTAAATATCGCCTATATAGCAAGCTAATTATTACATTTTAACTAAAACCTTTTAGATAACTACTATATAAAAGCTAAATAAATAATATAATACTTTAGTAAGATAAAAAACTTCTACCTTAAGTTTAACTATAAGGCTAGAAATCTATTTAATAGCCTTATAATTACTATAAATACTAGTTTTATAGATAATAGTAATAATTAAAAGAATTCTTAAGTATATATTATACATCTCTCTAGAAGCCTAATTATATAGTAAGCTAATAAATAAAATATTATTACTATTTTAATAACTAAAATAGAGTTTTTAGTATTATCTTAAGCTACTTAAAAGGCTATTTTTACTAATTACCTTATTATTATATTCTAAATAGATTTTATAATAAATATATTTAGTAGAAGTAAGATATATAAGCCTTACCTTACTGTCTAAATCTAGTATAATAACTAGTATATTATATATTTTATAGCTATTAAAATAATATAACTATATATAAAGTTATAATATATAGATATTTATAACTACTAGTTATAATAAGAAGTTATATAGAAGTATTTTAAGATTAAATATATACTTTTAGGAGACCTTATAGTTAATAGCTTTATAAAGCCTTTCTAAAACTACTAATTTAATATTTTTATTATTTAGATTAATATAATAGACTAATTGAACTACTTAAAATTATAGTAAAAAGAAGAATTTCAAAAGGAGCTTTTAGTATTTAAAGACTTTAATAAGACTCTTAATAATTAGTTAGAATCTATAGATCCTAAGTTATAATAATAATAAAGTTAAATAAAGAATTTAGAAATATTAGAAGTACCCTCTAGGTAATAAGAAATACTTAAATAGCCTATAAATAGTACTATTCTTCTTACTATAAGAATAAAAGTTTAATATAAATAATAAAGTAATAGAAAGAGCTTCTTATAAGATATAAGTAGAAGGTTTAATTAGTATTATTTAAAAGAGCTAGCCTATAAATAAAACTCTTAAGATTAGAAAGGTATATTAAGAATGATATATTTAAGAAGTAGAGTTTATACTAGTTAAACCTTAGGTATTAATACTATCTCTATAGGCTTCGCCTTATTTAAATTACTTAAAATAAAGCCTCACGCGGCGCGTATAGCTACATTTAGTTACACATAATACAGACCAGATTTTGCCTCCTAATTACATATAACACGAGCTGCTATTAGCTATAGTACTATGCCCCCTAGTTGGGGCTAGCCCTTTATAAATACTAATTAAATAGTAAATAAATAAGTAATTATCAGTTACGCTATACTATAGGGGATATAGTAACTATATATGTTACTATATATATAGTAGTATACTTTCCTTATCTTACTAGTAATAAGTACTAAATATTCAATACTAACTATAGTTAGTTATATAGTAATTAGTAAGTAATTACTATATTATAGATCTAGAGTTTTATATAGCACTTTATACTATATAATATAAGAATAAGAATAAATAACTAGAATACTACGTTATACTTATATAGCAAAATTATATATTATATATATTACTTTCTAGATAAATTAATACTAATTAGTAGTTAAGCTGTCTATCATATTATTATACTATAGATTAGTAAAACCTATTATAATAGAAGAAGTAATTATAAAACTCTATATCTAAAATCTATATAAAATATAAGATTATAAGATTTATTATTTGGATATTTTAGACTTTCCCTATTTTAGGATTTCGCTAGAAACTTCTAAATTACATACTAACTCTTTATAAATAGCTATTATTATAATACTAATAATTATACTTAATTTAGTTTTAAAATAAAGTATTCCCTAATAGTTATTATTAGGAAACTATTAACTATTCATATTTTCTATTTATAAGAGTATATTTAGTAAATATAATAACTGTCTTTGAATTATTACTAGAGTTTGAATACTAGAGGTTCATAGTAGTTCTAGTTTCAACCCCTCGAGAGACCTATATAGGTTTTTAAAAACTCTTCTAATACCCTTCTATTCTTATAATAATATTTAAATTAATCCCTATAAGTAGGTTACTTACTCTAAATACCTCTATATTTATAATAATAGTACTTTTAAGTATCCTTATTTTTATAAAGTTTTATTAATACTTCAATTTAATACTTTTAAGCTAAATCCTTAGTCTTAACTATAAGAATATTATAAATAAGAATGCTATAAAAATGTCTATTTATATAGTATCCTAAGTAGTCTTCTATATATATATATAGAACTCTATAGCTTAGAATTCTTTTAGATATTTAAGAGTAATTTTAAGGATTAATTTCTAATACCTTAGTAATTTACTAGTATTCTTATATTATACTATTTTAGAAATTACTTTATAATATATAATATTAAAGTTAATATAAATAGTAATTGAACTTTTATAGTATTATACTAATTATTTTAATAATAAGAGTTTACCTTATAGACCTATAAGGAACTTTAAGAAGTTTGAAAATACTATATTAATTTTAAGTATAATTTTAAAAAGTACCCTAAGTAAGTTAATAAACTTATATTAAAGAAGTTAGACTTTATTTTATTTTTCTATAATATTTAACCTAAAGTTAAATATATAATATTAATAATACTTTTATAATAAGAAGTTAAAAAAAGATATATATAGCTAATTTAAGTAACCTATATACTTATAATATAAAATAGGAGATTTCTATTCTAATAACTAGTTTTACTAAACCCCTATTCACCTATCTTAAAGTTTCTTTAATATTAAGAAGGATATTATAAGTATATTTTATATCTTACTTCTACTATTCTTTTTAATGATATTATAATTAAATAAACCATAGACTTTATAAAGTTATATAATAAAGATATCAAATATAATAGAAGTTTATATAATATATTTAAGACTAAGATCTATATCTTTTATAATTACTACTTTAAACTTAATATTTTATATTATATATAAATTAATATATTCTTAATTATACTAAAAGATCAGGTTTTGAAATATTACTTTAAGTATTTAAATAATCCTAGTTTTAACCTATAGTTTGAATAGATAATACGTTATATTAAAAACTACTTTAAAAATAATAAATATTAATAACTATATCTCTCTAACTAGTAAAATACTATTTTTTAAAATATTATAATTAAGAAGTTTAAAAAGAATAAAAAAGAAGCCTTTAAGGCTTTTATACTTAAGTTTATATATATCTAGAAAGCCTTCCTACTGAATTTCTATATTGATATAATATTCTATTTATAACTTATAAGTATATATTATAATATACCTAAATACTAATTAGTTTTATTTAACTTTATAGTAATATCCTAAAGTTTCTATAGTTAGTTAAGGTTAATTATAAGTAATATTATATTAATCTGCAAATTATAATATATTTAGAATAGTAAAAATAATAATTAGAAGTAAGTTAATAATTAACCTCAAATTAATTATATATATAATTCCTCTTAAGAATATTCTTAAGGTATTATACTACGAAATACTTAATATTCTATTTATACTACTTTATAATACTTATATTTATCTATATTAAATAGAACTTACTTTTCTCTTATAATTATATATAGCTATTTAAATAAGAAGTACTATATATATAGTAAAATAAATTACTAATTTATAAAATATATTTTGAAAAAAAAGTATACTTCTTTTAATTAATATAAGTTAAATACTAATTTCTAAGTATACCTTATAATAATATACTAAGTCTTCTTTATAGAATATTAAAAATATAAATAGTTTAAATAATAACCTTAAAGATTCCCCTTAAGATTATTGTCAGGTTAACTACAGCACTAAGGTAGCTAAAGCTATAGGAGTAGGTGACTAAGTAGTCGACTTACTTATTTAGGCTAATAAGAATAAAAGGATTATTATATTGATTTATCCCTATAGTATGAGGCGTATATATTTACGTTATAACTTAGATATAATTATTACGAATAGAGACAACTAGTTATATACTATTTATATAATTAATTAATTATAATATTTACTAGTTGTAAACTAATACTAATTAGTAGTATTTTACTACTACTAGTATTATTTATTACTACTTAACTATAGATTAGTAAGGAATAATCTAAAGAGATAAAATTATAATATTTTTTAAGAAAGTTTCTAGAAGCTTATATAGTAAAAATAGATAGACTTAAAGTTATTATAATTATATATTATATTAAGATATTAATATAACTTCTAGAAGTTTATATAGTAAAAATAGTAAAGGAAGGNNTAAACTTATAATAACCTATTAATTTAATATTATTTATATCTATTATATAATATACTAATAATTAAAATCCCTACTAATTCTTTAAGGTAAAGAATATAGTAGTAAATATAATAAGATTAATATAAATAAGAGAGAAAAATCTATAATAAATCGCTATTTCTTATTACTATTTCCTAATATCCTATATATATTTAGTAAATTGAAAGATAATAAGAAATTAACTTAATAATTATAATACTATAATAAACCTTCTCTTAATAAGAATAACTTAAGGAATAATATCTAACGCTTAATCTAACCTTTAGAGTTCAGGCTATAATTAATAAAAGAAAAGGAAGTTTAAAAAAAAGTTTTATTTTATTTAGAAAGGAGATCCTAAGAAGTAATATAGAGAAACTAGTAATATAAAATAATAATATAAATACTCCTAATATTTATCTCTAAATATTCTATAAGTAATTATAATAACTATCCTATAAAAATATCTAGAGAATTAGTAAGTTTATAATATTATTATAAATAATACTAAAGCTAAGAATATTATAAAATCATTATCTATTATCCCTATTTATAAATATTCCCTAAGTATTTACTTATATACTAATAATATAAAATAACTAATAAATATTACTTACTAAATAGTATAAGAAGAACTAATAGATATTAAGATATACTACTACTTAGCTAAGTATAATTATTAAAAAAAGAGATTAAGAAGGGAAAAACTCCTAATAGTTAATAGTAAAACTTAAGGTATAAAGGAAGAAGATAAATATAAGAGATAATATAAAAAGAGATTACTATATATTCACTTAATATAATAGATATTACTACCTATATAATAAGTATAATAACTATTATTTTTAAAGCTATTTTCTATAAAATACTTAGAAGAAATATTATTCCATTTATTAGTTATTATATATAATAATAACTTATAATACTTAGTTTATATCTTCTATTATTTCTATTTACTACTAGTAGTATATTTATATAGCTATAGTATATAACTATATTAAAAAGATTAGCTTAATAATTATAATAACTTTTTTTTTAGTTTTAGTTAATAATATTATCCTATATATATTATTAGGTATATTGTTAAGTATAATAACTAGATAGAAATCTATTTTAAGAAATTATTAAGAATTATTAGAAGTTTAGATTAGGAGATATATATAGGGTTCTATTAGAAAGAGATTTCTATTTAGTAGTTATAATTCGTTTAATAAGTATATATATTTCTAAAGCTATAGTTTTTAGAGAAATACTTAGAATTAAGATATAGTAAAGTTATATTAACTATAGATATTCTTTTAACTTATTATTTTAAATTATATCTTTCTTATTAGATCTTATTAATAATCTTAGAGAAATATAAAGTAATTAGAATATAGTAGTTTATATTAATAAGTATAAGAAGGTATTCTAATAAATTAGAGTAAAGATATTAGTTAGTATATATTAGAAAGTTATATCTAAATAGTAGGGAGAATAGGTTATACTTTCTAATAAAGATATAAGTATTAATAATATATATATTTATTATTATATATAGGTATAGATAAAATAAGATCTCTATTTTAAAAATTTATAAGATACTTATTAAGAAGCTTTCTAAGACTAAGAAGAAGTATATTTTAGTATAGTAGAAAGAAAGGTATTATAATTACTTAAAAACTACTTTACTAGTAGAAGAATATATTTATCTATAAGTAAGGAGACTATAAAGGAGAAACTAGTAGAAATACTTTATAAAAATATATTAATATAATAGATAGTAGAGAATATTAAAGCTAATTAGAAGAAATACTACTACTTAAGATAAGAAATTAAGAAAAACCTAGAATATATTAAATAACTTTTAAAAGTTAGAAGGTTTATACTTATTAAGAGATAATAACCCTTTATACTAGAAAGCTTAAGGGTAGAGATAATTCTAATATAAATAATACTTTTAATATTAACTAATAAGAATATATCAATACTAAGCTTATAACTAGCTAAACTAAATACCTAGATAATTATACTTATATAAAGCTTTATTATAAGGAATAATTCTAATTAGAAGGAATAATAGTAGATAGAATTATAGAAACCCCTAAGGCTTTATATATATTTTAGGGGAAGCTACTAGATATCTCTAAAGTGGTATATTGTTTTTAGCTAACTTTATAAGAAAATTAAGGTATTATTTAGTAAAGTATACCGATTAAGTAATAAATATATAGATAAAGACTATAATATCTTTAAAGATAAAATATAGATATTTATTATTAAATATATTAGTTATAATATTAAGTAGGATTCTATAGGAAGAATATTTAATAATATACTAGCTAGGTAAGTATATATATATTATAAGATATTAGTTATATTAATTTAAAATAATTTTTCAATTACCTAAATAGCTATTATAATTAGAGACAAATTCAAAACCCCTATAGCTTATTATAACTACTATAAAAAATAAAAGAATATAAATTTTAAAATATTTACTAAAAATTATAGTTATACTGATATAGTTAAAATATTTAAAGTAATAGTAATAAGGATTAACTTATTTAGATATATCTATTTAAACCCTTAAGATCTATAAGAAAAAGTTAATAAAGAGATATATATAACTATATGCTAAGTATATAATATAGTCGACACCTTCTATAATATTATTAATAAGGTAAAGCTAACTGTCGACAAGTTATATAAATAGATCATAGAGATCTTTAGAAGCTAATAATAATAATCTAAGTAAAAGAATAATTATATTATAAATCATAATTAATTCCTAGCTAACTATATATATAATAGTAAAACGTGTAACTAATACTTCAACTACTAATAATTATATTAACTTCTATAGTAGTAAGGTAATAGTAATACCTTAAGGCTACCCTATAAGAAACCTTAAGGTAGAGATATATATAGTAAATATTAGGTATATATAAAACTATTAATAGAATACTAATTAATAAAATATATTAATAAGGAATATAAGGCGGTGGTACTATACTTCAAGAAGGTATTTATTATTAATATAGAGTTAATAATAGAAATCGCTATATATTTTAATAAGGTTATACTAATAGAAATAACTATAAAGATATAATATAATAATATAAATAAGATATTAAATAAAAATTTTATAATAATCTACTTTATAATTATAAGTAGTAAAAATAGAATAATTAATCTAAAGAAATTCATAGAAATCCTCTAAAACTATACTTATTACTACTTTATAATACTAGTTAAACTAGAAACCTTCCTAACCTCAAGATTCTCTAAAGTTATATTTAAAAGTATCTTCTTAGATATAAGAGTAGGAAGACTATTTATAAGAGGTATATAATAATTAAAAACCCTCTAGAGAATTATACCTAACATTTAACTTAATAAGACTACCTTAAAAATAAATATAAGGTTTAGAAATAGGTAAAATATTATAAGCTTTAGTATAGCTTAAATACTTACGCCTTTTAGAAATATTAATTTTAATATTATACTTATAACTACTTTATTTCTTCTCAGTCTCCTTAATATAAATTAATTCTAAATCTACCTTAATAATTTTAATAATAAAATTAAGTAAGAAGGAGTATTATTATCTATAGAGAGATATAATAGATACCTATAGTTCTCAGTCTAAAAAGATTCCTATAATAAGACTATTAACTTTTTTATAGAAATAGAAATATAATAACTATATAAGAAATTTAACTATCCTAATATCTAGAAGCTAAATAATATCTTTAATAGAATAAGTTAAATTATAACTACTAGTAAGATTAAGGTAATTATAAAAGACTACTACTAATACTAAATAAATAGTAAGGTATTATATTAATTTAAGTTTAGTTTTAAGGATGATTATAAGTTTAATATAGAGATTACTATTAATATTATATATTTTGATAGTAATAAGCCTATATTATACATAATTAATATGTCAATAGTATTTATAATTATAAGGTTTATAAGGAGTATCTCTATAGAAGATATATAGTATATACTAAAAGTATACTAAATTGATATATACTAAGGTCCCTTAGATAGAATTATTATTAATATAAAATATAACCTTACTATTAAAAACTTTAAGAGAGAGGTTAATAGTATAAGTAGTAAAGTAAAGATTGTATTAATTAAAGTTTATAATAGTATTAGTAAGGTTAAATAGTACTATGGCCCTTTATAGAAAGTATATAAGATTATATATAATAAGGTACTTAAGATACTAAGAGATAAAGTATTCTAGAGTACTATTAAGGTAGTTAATAATACTAGTAGTTCTAATAGTCTTATACTAACCCTACTTATTTTTAAAGTATATTTATATTTTAATATAATACTACTACTATCTCTAGATATAATAAGATATATAGTAGTTATTTATGAAGTAATAGAAGAAGTATATAAGATCTATATATAGTACTAGGTTTTAGACATTTTAAATATATATAATAGCCTTTCTACGACGTCTATCTACTAATTCTTATTATAATTAGATATATATATCTATTAAAAATACTAGGGATAGATTAAATTCTTTAGGTTTATTTTAGTTAATAGGGAGATATATATTATAAAGATAGAAGGGAGGTTAAGTACTTTCTAAATAATAATAATTAAACCTTACTATTAGTCTTAAGTTAAAAAAAGTAATAATAGGAATCCTTATAATAAAAAAGTTAAGGGAGAAATTCTACTTAAAGAGATAATTATTATAATAATACCTAAAGAAATATTAAAGCGATAAGGATAATTATATAAGAATAATATTTTTATTATAAAGGCTAGTCTTTCTAATACTATATATTATAATATCTATTTCATAATAAAAGAAGTAGAAGTACTAGTTAAGACTATAGATTTCTATTAATATAGTTTTATTATAGTATTAGGTAAACTTTTTGAAAAGTTATATATAATAGAATAGGAGACCTTCTTAGTAAAAAGAATACTACGCTTTAAATACTTCGATATTTGAAAATATAAGTAGATAAGGATCTTTAGCTTTAGGTTTATTAATAAAGTTAAAAGCGCTAGTATTATACTATATAAGAAGTTATATCTAGTTATCAAGAGATTTAATAATTAGGGGAAGACTAATATCTTTATATAGTTATTCATAATATCATAAGTTAGCTATTACTTTATATTAATACTTTTAGTAATATTATATTTTAATATTTNTTATAGAAGTCTACTTCTATAATATTACTTATATATATATATATAAGTAGAAATACTACTAAATCACTTTATCTTAGTAAAACTACCTACTAGTTTATAGTAAGTATACTTAGAAGGTATAATTATTATTATTATCTAGTTATTATATAGCCTTATAGAATTAGGTATATATTAATATATAATATACTCTAATTACTATAAAGAAAGGCTAGGGATAGAAATCTTATTATATAATTCATATTTTATAATTTCTAGAATAAATAACCTATATTTTAATATTATAAGTATATGAATAGATAATACTTTTAATTTCTACTTACCTAAGTTTAATAATAAGGAAGAAGAGGAATTCTAATAAATAGGATTTATAGTAAAGTTAAAATTAATACTTATAAATAATAAGCTTCTTACTTTTAATAGAAGTATAATAATTCTTAAAGATAATAGTAATATAACTCTTATTTAAAAAGGCTAAAATAAGAAGATTAAACTTATTAATTATACTTCTAGTAAAATAAAGTCAGTATATATTAAATAATAAGTATAAGGGGTATATATAGCCTCTATATACTAACTAGAAGTATATTTCAACTTCTCTACTACAGCTTAATACTAAGACTTAATAGAAGAAGATATTAAGAGACTTAATAAATACTTTATATAATAGATAAATAACCTAAAGTAAAATCTAATATTTATCCCTACTAATATTAAAGAGACAAAACTCTACATCTTTATTAATAGATTTTTTATTAATAATAAAAATATAATATTTTAATTAAAATTCATTATTATCTTAAAAATAAAGAGAAATAATAAAAATAATAATATTTTTATATTTAAAAGCNAATATTATCTATTTTTCTTCCATTAAATTAAAAAAAGTTATATAAAATATACTAGCTTCTAAAGTCTATAGTATAGCTATAAGAGTTAATATAAAATATATAATTTCTACTACCCTTAGGTAAATAACTAAATACCTAAAAATACTAATAATACTAATAGTAATTTATACTAACTCCTACTCCTTCTATAAATACCTCGTTAAGTTAAATATTACTAAAGAGAAATACCTTATAATTAATATTATAGCATTCCGATAATTATATAAATAAAGAGAAATCCTTAAGATCTATTAGATTAATAGTAAAAACAACCTTATAGATAATATAACTAAGAGATCTAATAATTAAGCCTTTAAAGGGTTTATAATAATAAATAAGGTGATAATATAAATAGAAAGATAAATTATAGGAACTACTAATAGTAATAAGAAGAAGAAATAAAAATAATTAGAAAATATATAAGATAATAAGAAAAAAGTAATAGAAAGAGAGGGAAGTATACTATAGTAAAAACCTAAGGTACTTAATATAATATTAAACAAAAAACGTATTTTTATAGAGAAATACTATTTATAGTATTTTAACGGTTTTTAGCATATTTAAAAGGACTTACATAAATAGAGGCGATTTTACCCTTATTTTGCGTTTTATGCTATTTTTGTATTTTACGCTGTTTTTACGTTTTACGCTATTTTTGCATTTTACGCTAGTTTTAGTGTTTAACGCGTTTTAGCTATAAAAGAAAGTATTACTAGTATTAGGTTAACTATAGTACTGAAGTAGCCAAAGCCGTAGTAGTAGGTAACTAAGTAGTTAACCTACTTATTTAAACTAATAAGAATAAAAGGATTATTATATAGATTTATCCTTATAGCGCGAGGTGTATATACACGCGCTATAACCTAGATATAATTATTACGAATAGAGATAACTAGTTACGTACTATTTACGCAATCGATCGATTACAACATTTACTAGTTATAAACTAACAATTATAAATCTAAAAATACTATTATATAATACTAAGTATAGTATAACCTTAAGAATAAGATTACTATTTTTTCTAAATAGTTTGTAATATTATCTTTTAGTAAAAACCCTATTACCCTTAATAGAAGTAATATTATAAAAATTCTCTAAAACTAAATAGTATTCTATACTTTTACTTATAATAGTATTTTTAGTAATAGAATTACTAAGAAAAGTAGTATTATAACTCTTAAATTCATATTTATACTTAAAAGGTATTATTTAAATATTATTTTTTAAGTTATCTTACCTAACTTAAATACTACTAGCTTCTTAATTACTAAGTATTCTTAGTTTATTATATTTAAGTAGATAGTTAACTTTTATATAACCTTTATACTTCTATAAGGTAAATTAGTAATAATATATTTTAATAGAATATTTCTAATTATTATACTTAGAATAGTTAATATTCTTATGTTTTTAGATATTATTATATTTTATATCATACTATATAATAGTTTTTCCTTATTCTACTTTATAGATATAAATTACCTTAATATTATATTTAATAATATCTATAGCTGGTCTTACTAAAATAAAAAAGTTATACTAATTATTTAGAAATAGAAGTATTTATAGATACCTTTTAATAAGGAGAGAATAATTACTTCTACATACTTTATAGAAATAGAGATATAGAGATTCTACTACTACTTTAAATATATAGCTATTATACATTTCTATAGTATTCTTAATAAGATAAGACTTTTAGTTAAATATTACACTTTTAAAATACTTAAGAAATACTATTATTAATAGTAAATATATAGTATAGCTTTTTTATATTTTTATTCTACTATCTATAGTAATATTAACTTTAACTTTACAATCGTTATTAATATTACTTATATTAATAGTTATTCTATATTTTATATTATTAATATTATAATAATATTTAATACTACTTAGTTTCTACTGAACATCTTAGTAAAAGTAATATAAGAGGCTTTTAAAACTTATTAGCTCGATATATACTAAGGCTTTCCTAATTCTATTACTTTTAATATAAATATAATATTTCAATCTGAAGATTTTAAATTAGAAGTAGAAATAATAGGATTAATTGTTTATATTACTCTAGTTGAGGTATATAATAGTATTAGTAAGATTAAATATGACTATATATGTTTCTATTATATATATAAGATTTAGTATAATAAAGTACTTATTACTACTTAAGAAGTATCTTTTTAAATCATATATAAAGTAATTAATAATATTACTAAGCTAAATAGCCTTATACTTATTTTACTTATTTTTAGAGTA
>AMCV02000021.1:1327338-1372264 GCA_000350065.2 Colletotrichum orbiculare MAFF 240422 | reverse complement strand
TTAGTATATATATAATAAGAGAAAAGTAGCTAGTAAAACTTATACTATTTCCTTACTATATATAATAAGATATATATTCTCAAGTTTCTTTATAGTTTTTAAGAGTTTTAATCTATAATTATAAAATTATATTTTAAAAGTAATAACTAAGAGATCTCACTAAATTATATTTTTAAAATATAAATACTTCAAAATATCTATAAGAAGTCTATAAAAGCTTATACTATTACTATTAGAGATCTAATATTATATGGAGATATATATTCCTATAGTAATACCTTAGGTTTTTCTATAGGTATTTTTACAAACCTTTGTAATACTTAGTAAATACTATAAGCTATTATTATTATAAATAATAGTGATACTACTGCTATTAATAATAATCATCCCTTTCCTATTTAAGTAGTTAGTAATATATTACTTTAATTTTAGATATTTTAAATCTAACTAATATTAAATCTTATAACTTATGGGGGTAGCTTACTCTTTCTAGACTTTAGTTAAATACCTTGTTTTATAGTATATTTCATAACTAAAGAATAGTCTAATATAGTATTAATATTTATTTTCTATAAAGAAAGTATCATTATAATACTAAGACTACTATTTAAAAAGTTAATTAAGAAAGAGATTAAGAATATTATTACTAATAGTATAATAGAGATTATTTAGTATAACTTTATCCTCTATAAAGATTATAAGTATTTTAAATCTTATATTATTAATAAAATCAGAAATAAAAATACTAATAAAATATATAAAAAGTTAAGATTTGTAATCTAAAGTTTTAGAGATAATAGTAAATTCGAAACACTAGTATAATTACTAATAATCTAATAAAGTAGCTAGTAGTTAAGTTTAGTTAGAGCTTTAGTTTTCTTCTAGTATATTAGTATAATAATAGAGCTTTATAATATTATATAAGCCTATACCTAAGTTAAAATAGAGCTTATAAGGTATATTATAGCTAAACTACCTTAATACCTTAAAGATTAATACCCCCTTGGCTTTATTATAATTACTATTAAATTATTAAATAGTCTTATTAAAGCTAGTATTTACTAGTAAATAGCTTATTCTAAATATTTTAAGGAATAATTATAAATAGAGATATTAATATATAACTTATACTTCTTTATCTTATACTCTAAAAATGACGCTTTTAATTTTATAAGTATATAAGCTAATAATAGTTTCAGCCTTTTAGATACTACTTTGTTATACTATAAAGATAAGGAATTCTTAAAAACCTTATTTAAAACTAAACCTAAGATAATTCTCTTAAAAGTAGTGCTATTAGTATTTAAAAGAGGTATTTTATTACTTAATAGTAATACTTTCTAGTTATACTAAATATATTAAGGGTAAAGACTAGTCTTTATGAATATATATAAAATACCTAAAGTATTTAAAAATTTATATTGAATAATATATATATAGAGTATACCTCACTTTAATCTATTAACTTAAAGTATTATTTGATCTTTCTTATATAATATAAGAATAATAACTCTTAGGTAATAATACTACTATACTTAATAAATACCTTAAGTAGTAAATTGAATATTTTAACTATAGTTTTAATTTTATACTACTTAACTTCTCTAAAGTATATTTTCCTATTTGTAGTAATGATTTATTTATTAATAATACTAATCTTTTATTTTAATTAGAATTTATAATAGTTTTAAACTAAAGGATTACTATTAGTAATAGCTAATTTGACTTTTATAGTAACTTGATATATTATTTTTCTATAAAAAGTAAAAGAATTATTAGGAATATACTTGTTTTAGAGATTTATATTATAATAATTAGTATAGACCTTATTTATATTATAATTATATTACTTAAGAAGATCCTCTAGTATTAAAAACTCTTTTAAGTTCTAACTATTATATATATTAATTTATACTTACTTTATAAGTACTTCATTAAACTTAGTATTACTAAAGGAAAACACCTTGTAATTAATATTATAGTATTAAAGTAGTTATTTGAATACTATAAGCTTTATAAGGTAAAGTAGATTAATAGAAGTAATAATAGTACTAATATTTTTATAAAAGGTATATTGAATTATATTTTGAAGAGATTTATTAATTTAATTTATATAACTATTAAAATAGAAATATAGGTAACTTAAGTATAATAGATAAATAAATATTGAAATATTACTAAGTTAAAAAGGTATAGATTTGTAAGAGTACTATGTCTTGTGTAAATAGATAGGTATTAAAATATATAGTCAAAAGAAAAGTTATTAGTATTACTTATATTATACTATAAAGTATATAGTAATTATACGTATTACTATATATATAGTAGTATGCTTTCTATATCCTACTAGTGATAGGTATTAGGTATCTAATGCTAGCTAAAGCTAGTTATATAATAATTAGTCAATAATTACTATATTATAGATCTATAGCCTTATATAGCGCTTCACACTATATAATATAGAAATAAGAATAAATAACTAAAATACTACTTATACCTATATAGTAAGATTACATATAGTGTATATTACTCTCTAGATAAACTAATAGTAATAATTACAATATTTTTTAAGATAGAATATAGATATTTATTATTAAATATATTCGTTATAATATTAAATAGGATTTGATTAGAATAATACTTCATAATATATAAACTAGATAAGGATATATATATATTATAAGATATTAATTATACTAATTGAAATAGATTCTTAATTACTTTAATAACTTTTATGATCAGAAATATATTTGAAACTTCTATAACTTATTATAATTACTATAAGGAATAGAAAAATCTAAATCTTAAAGTATTTACTAAAGATTATAGTTATATTAATATAATTGATTTTTTTTATTATAGAGATTTAATACTGGGCGTTGTGTAAGGCTACCCACTAGGTAGGGGGCTGAACACGTAACACACCATATTAATATAATTGAAATATTTAGAATAATAGTAATTAGCATTAACCCATTTAGATATATTTATCAAAATTGTTAAGATTTTTAAGAAGACTTTAATAAAGAGATATATATAACTATATATTCAATGTTCAATATAATTAATATTTCCTATAATATTTTTAATAAAGTAAAGCTTACTATTAACGAATTGTATGAATAAATTATAGACATCTATGGAAGTTAATAATAACGATTTGAATAAAAGAGTAATCTTATTATGAATTATAATTGATTTCTAGCTAATTATATGTACAATAGCTAGAAGTATAGCTAATATTCTAACTACTAATAACTATATTAATTTGTATATTAAATAAATAATAATAATACTTTAAAGCTACTTTATAAAAGACTTTAAAGTAGAGATATATACAGTAGATACTAAGTATATTTAAAACTAATAGTAGAATACTAATCAAAAAGGTATACTACTAAGGAATATAGAATAATAGTATCATATTTTAAACCCGTGTCTATTATCAATATAGAATTAATGATAGAAATTACTATTTATCTCAATAATACTATATCAATAAAAATAACTATAGAAGTATTATATGAAATTATAAATAAGATATTAAAAGAAGACTTTATAATAATTTACTTGATAATAACTAGTAGTAAAGTTAGAATACTTAATCTTGAGAGACTTTTAGAAATGTTCTAAAACTATACTTATTATGATTTCATAATATTAATTAGATTAGAGATCTTCTTAGTATTAAAATTTTCTAACCCTATATTTAAAGATACCTTCTTAAATATAAAAGTACTAAGACTATTTATAAGTAATATAGAAGGATTAAAGACTTTCTAGAGGATTATATTCAATTTCTAATTTAATAAGATTATTCTTAAAATAAATTTAGAATTTAGAGATAAATAAAACTTTATGAATCTTAATGTAAGTTAAATTCTTTTTCAAGATATTAACTTTGATATTATACTAATAGGTACCTTGTTTCGTCTTGACCTTCCTAATATAAATTAGTTCTAAATCTATTCTAATAATTCTAATAATAAAATTGAATAAGAAGAAGTATTTTTACTTATAGAGAAATATAATAAATATATATAATAATTAGTCTAAAGGACCTTTCCAATAAGACTATTACTGCTTTTAAAAAATAGAAATATAGTAAGGTTATGAGACATTTATTTATTTTAATATTTAAAAGTTTAATAATACTTTTGATTGAATAGGCTAAATAATAACTATTAGTAAAATGAAAATAATTATAAAAGACTATTACTAATGTTCAATAAATAGTAGGATTTATATTAATTTAAGTTTAATTTTAAAGATAACTATAAATTTAATATAAAGATTATTATTAATATTATTTATCTTAATAGTAGTAAACCTTTATTATACATAATTAATATATCAATAGTATTTATAAAATTATAAGGTTTACAAAGAGTATTTCTATAGAAGAAGTATAGTATATATTGAAAATATATTAAATTAAGTTCTATTAAAATTCCTTTAATAGGATTAATATTAATATAAGATATAACTTTATTACTGAAAGCCTTAACAAAAAGATAATAATATGAGTGGTAAAATAGACATTATACTAATTAGAGCTTATACTAATATTAGTAAAGTTGAATAATGTTATACTTTTCTATAAAGAACCTATAAGATTATATATAACAAAAGACTAGAAATATTAGGAGAAGAACTATTCTAGAATATAATTAAAATAATTAATAATCTTAATAATCTCAATAACTTTATATTAATTCTATTTATTTTTAAAAATATTTATATCTTAATATATTATTACTACTATATCTAAGTATAATAAGATATATAATAGTTATCTAGACGATAATAAAAAGAATATATATAATCTATATATAATACTAAGTCTTAGATATTTTAAAAATATATAATAGTATTTTTATTATATCTATCTATTACTTTCTATTATAATTAGATATATAGATCTATTAAGAATCATAGAGTTAGACTGAACCTTTTAGATGTATTCCAACTAATAATAAGATATATATTGTAAAGATAGAGAATAAACCTAATACTTTCTAAATAATAACAATTAAGCTGTATTATTATCTTTAGATAGAAAAAAGTAATAATTACAACTTTTATAATAATAGAAATAAAGGAAAGCTTTATTAGAAGAAATAATTTAATAATAATATATAAAAATAAAGTTAAGATAATCAGGATAACTATATAAGAACAATACTTTTATGATAAGAATTAGTTTCTCTAATACTTTATATTATAATATCTATTTCATAATAAAAGAAGTAGAAATACTCTTTAAGACTATTAATCATTACTAATATACCTTTATCATAACTTTAAGTAGAATTTAAAAAAGGGTATATATTTAAAAGTAAGATATTTTATTAGTAAAGAGAGTATTGTATTTTCAATATTTTAATATCTAAAAGTAAAAGTAGATAGGGATCTTTAGGTTTAAATTTATTAATAAAATTAAAAGTACTAGTAATATATTATATAAGAAGTTATAACGAGTTATTAAAAACTTCAATAATTATGGGGAAACTTATATTGTTATATAGTAATTAATAAAATAATATGTTAGCTATTACTTTATATTAATACTATTAGTAATATTATAACCTAATATTCCCCTAGAAATCTACTTCTATACTACTCCTCAAATATCTATATGAGTAGAAATATAATAGAACTATTTTATACTAATAAAACTACTTATTAGTTTATAGTAATTATATTTAGAAAGTATTATTATTGTTATCTAATTATTATATAATTTTATAGAATGATACATACATTAATATATAGTAAATTCTAATTATTATAAGAACAGGCTAACAATAGGGATTTCATTATATAACTTATATTTTATAATCTCTAGATTAGATAACGTATATTTTAATCTTATAAGTATATAAATAGACAATATCCTTAGTAAGATAATATTCTTACCTTCTATTTATTTAAATTTAATAATAAAGAAGAAGAAAGATTTTAAAAAGTAAGATTTATGGTAAAACTAAAGATAATACTTACAAAAGGTAAGCTTTTTATGTTTAATGGAAATATAATAACCTTTAAAAGGAATAGTAATATAACTTTTATCTAAAAGATTAAAATAAAGAATATAGACTTATTAATTATATATCTAGTAAAATAAAATTAGTATATATTAAATAATAAGTATAAGGGGTGTATATAGCTTCTATATATTAACTAGAAGTATCTTTTAACTTCTCTATTATAATTTAATAATAAGACTTAATAAAAGAAGATATTAAGAGATTTAATAAGTATTTTATATAATGAATAGATAATTTAAAATAAAGTTTCATATTTCCCCTTATTAATATTAGAGGAAGAAAGTTCTATATCTTTATTAATAGATTCTTTCTTAATAATAAAGATATAATATCTTAGTTAGAGTTTATTATTATTCTGAAGATAGAAGAAAATTATAAAGATAAGAATACCTTTGAATATAAAAGTCACATTATCTACTTTTCTTCTATTAAGTTAAAGGGAAATATATAAAATATATTAATTTCTAAGGTCTATAGTATAATTAGAAGAATTAATATAAAATATCCAATTTCTATTACCTTTAAATAAGTAATTAAATATCTAAAGTTATTAATAATATCAACAGTAATCTATACTAACTTATATTCTCTCTATAAATATTTTATTAAACTAAGTATTATTAAAGAGAAATATTTCATAATTAGTATTATGATATTCTAATAATGATACAAGAACAGAAGGATTTTTAAAGTTTATTAGATTAATAGTAAAAATAACTTCGTAAATAATATAACGAAGAAGTCTAATAATTAAGCTCTTAAAAAGTTTATAATAATAAATAAAGTGATAATATAAATAGAAAGATAAATTATAAGAGTCATCAATAGTAATAAGAAAAGAGGATAAAAAGAAAAAAGAAAATATATAAACAACTCAGAAAAAAGTAATAGAGAAAGAGAGAAGTATATTATAATAAAAGCTTAATATACTTAGTATAATATTGAATAAGAAATACACTTTTCTAGAATAATACTATTTATAGTATTTGTATAGGTTTTAGTATTATAAAAGTGATTTATATAACTAGAAGTAATTTTATACTATCTATGTATTTTCTATTACTTTTATATTCCATACTAGTTTTAGTATTTAATGCGTTTTAGCTATAAAAAAGAGTATTACTAATATCAGATTAAATATAATACCATAGTAACTGAAGCTATAGTGATAAGTAACTAAGTAGTTAACTTATTGATTTAGATAAAAAGAATAAAAGGATTATTATATAGATTTATCCTCATAATATATAGTATATATATATATATTTATATACTATAATAGATATAGATATTACGAATAGAGATAACTAGTTATATACTATCTACATAATCGATTGATTACGACGTTTACTAGTTATAAACCAATAAAGATATTAACTTAATATATTATAAAAAACTCCAGTTTCTCAGACTGAAATACCTTACTATAAAGATGATAACTAAAATATAGGTTTAGAAATAATAAAATACTATATATAAGACTCTGATAGTTATCTCTATCTTCTTTAAAACTAAAATACCTAACTGTTTATAATCGTATGATTTTAGTAGCTTACTTATTAATAAGATTTATATATAGAACTATATACTCATAATTCATAGTTATTTAGATCTATTATTCCTGAGTTAAGTTATCTTAATTATTGTCGAAACTATATAGTATCTCCCTAAAACTCTCTGATATAATAAGATTAGCTATAAGACTTTTGACTTTTTAGTAGAACTTCTGACTACTACTTTAAATACTTAAAACAATACGAAATATTGCTAGAATTTAAACAAACCTCTATATCCTCTCAAATAAAAACTAAATTATATGTTAGTATACTATTACTTTATATAGTTTTAATTAACTTATAAAACCTTAGTCTCAGATATTTTAACTACAAAGAAACTTAAATAACTACTAATTATAAATCTAAATCTTTAAATCAAAGTTAAGTACTCTAGATAATAAGAACTATATAGCTAGTTTTCTACCTAAAATACCTATAGGAATATACAATAAATATATTATAAAAGAAACTCTTAATAATACTTTCTCTAAGATGCCTTTATCTTTAATCAAAGTATTTCAATTTATATCTTCTAACATATAAATTGTTTTGTAATCTTTGAAAAAACGTCTAAGAAAAACTATATTTCATATAATATAGTATATCTTATATTTAGCCCCCTACTGAGTAGGTCACCTTTTATAATACTAAGTATAAAGTTTTTATAATAGAAAGAGATCCTAGTGATATATTATAGCTTATATATATCTCTATAGGTAAATATAGTAAAAAGAACTTAGTAGTATCATATCTAGTTTAGACTTAACTCTAATCTAGAAATCGGCATAAGTTATATAAGAATCTCTTTAGTAGTAGGTTTGAAGTATTGAATTTACTATAGTAGTATTTATAATATTAACTTATACTAACTAGTAGTAATACTACTAGTATATTTTAGTAATACTAGTTTTATAGATAAAAGAGAGTAACAGATTACTATAGACTAAACTTCTTTTTACTTTCATAATATAAGTTTATAGTTACCTGTATATGTTTAAGTTAATAGCTGTTTCTATAATAATAATACTACTACTAATAATACTAATAGTAGTAAAAGCTATTACTATACTTGACCCCCATAACTTTAATACAAATATAGATCCTGTTAAAACTATTAATAACTATAAGGACTATAGTTATTTTCATAAGAGCTTAAATAATTTAGTCTTACATAAAAACGACTTTATTACTTTTCTTAGCCTTTTTAAAATAGTTATAATAAAGTTTAACCTTAAAATATTATGAATAGATAAAGTTATTAGTATAGCTAAGAAGTATAAGATTAAAAGAATAAAAAGGCATTTAGCATTTAAGAGGAAGGTATTTAGTAGTGATTCTAAATACCTTAAGTATATATTAGAAGTAGCTTGTTAAATACTATTTTGTTCGAAAAGGTATATATATTGAAATCTATTTACTCTATAGTCACTAGCTAACAGTGAGGAAGGTTTGTATCAAGTTAAATATAATCGTAAAATAGCTAACACTATATTAATAGTTAACTAAGTAGTTAACCTACTTAAGTAAAGTAATAAGAATAAAGAAATTATTCTATACATTTATTCTTATAATATATAGTATATATATATATATTCATACACTATAATCCTAATTTAGATATTATAAATAGAAATAGCTAATTATATTTCATGTATATGGTTAATTAATTATAATATTTACTACTTATAAACTGAGACTAATTAGTACTGTTTTACTATTCTTAGTATTGTTTACTATTACTTCACTATAATTTAGTAACTATTACTTTACTATAAATTAGTAAAGATTAATTTCAAGAAATAGAACTATAATATTTCTCAAAGGAATTTCTGGAAACCTATATAGTAAAAATAGATAATTGAAAGTTATTATAATTGTGTATAGTTCTAAGATATTAATATAGTTTCTAGAAACTTATATAGTAAGAATAGGAAGAAAGAAGTAAATTTACAATAACTTATTAACTTAATATCATTTTTTATCTATTTTATAATAACCTAATAGTTGAAATCTCTACGAACTTATTAAAGTAGAAATACAGTAATAAATATAATAAGATTAATATAAATAAGAGAAGAGGTTCTATAGTAAACTACTATCTTTTACTACTATTCCCTAATACTTTATATATATCTAATAAAGAGAGAGTTAATAATACATTAACTTAAGAGTTATAATACTATAATAAACGTTTTATGATAATAATAACCTGAAAGTTAAAGACTATCTAAACTCTAGTCTTAGGCTTTGGTAATGGAGTTAGTTCTAGATATACTATAGTAAGAAAAAGAAATCTCAAAAACAAAAGAATTTATGTTATTTGATTAAGAAGTCCTAGGAAATAATATAGAAAAGCTAGTAATATAATATAGTATTAGATATTTCTTTGATATTCTCCTTCTATACAATTGATTCTTATAATATATACTTTATAAGGATACCTAGAAACCTAATGAGTTTATAATATTATAATTGATAATAGTGAATTTAAAAGTATTATAAAACTATTATTTATGATTCTTATTCTTAAGTATTTTCTAACTATTTAATAATATATTAATAATATTTAGTTACTTTTACTCTATACTTAGAATGGTATCTAAATTCTATATCTTATATATAGATTTCACTATAAACTTTACCTAATAATAGTATTCATAGTAATACTAGCTTATAACTGTTAGAACAGATAGATATATAGGTAAATCGATAGTTAAGTTATTACTATAGATAGCTATTAAATTAGAAGAAACGTAATATGATAAAAGTAGTTTTCTCAATATAAGGACTGGTTTAAAATATTTGTAATAATAATAGTCAATTAGAAGGAGAAATGATGATTCGATTGATAGTATAATTAACTATTTCTAACTATTATTCGTAGAGATATTGAGGTTTTTATATAGAGGGTTTATTTTAGAATTCTAGCTATACTACTAGAGTTCTAGCTATAGCCATAGCGTATAGGCTACTATAGCTATAGTATATGACGCATTATAACTACAGTATATATACCCTAGTATAGCGTATAAGCTATTATAGCTACAGCGTATAACGCGCTATAACTACAGCGTATAGGGTGTTATAATTATAATATATATACCTTAGTATAATATATAGGCTACTATAGCTATAGTATATAGCGCGCTATAACTAAAGCGTATATATTAAAGTATAACGTATACTGTAGTGTAGTTATGGCGTATTAGCCACTATAGCTATAGTGTATAAGGCGTTATACTATAGTATATATGGCTTAAGCCACTTCTAGTATCCTGTAAAAAAGTAAACTTCTATATTTTTACCTTATTTACTTAAGAACTACTAGGGGTAAAAAGGTAAAATAAGTATATATTTTTAGAGTACTTTGTATACGATTTATTTATATAGAAATATCATATAACTTCTTATTACTTCTATTAGAATAATAGAAATAGAAACTCTTTATATATTAGAATAAATCTAATATCTCCCTATAAAGTATATTTTACTAATAAATAGCATACCTATATAAAAACTTATTAAAGTTAATAACTAGTAAAAAGAGAATAATTTATATAAAATTATAAAACTTAAAGTTATAAAAAGTAAAAAAAAGAAAGACTTTTAAGATATCTTTTCTTTCAATTTAGATAAAATCCATTTAAATTTTACTAAGCTTAAAGGTTTAGTTAAAATATCAGCTGTATTATCTTCTATACTTATATAATATATAAAGATATTTTATTTCTAATAAAATCTCTTATAAAGTAATATTTTATATCTATATATTTTGCTTTTTTATAAAGTTCAGGATTTTTAACTAGCTTTTCTATTACTAAATTATCTGTAAAGATCTTAGGTTTTTCAACCTTAGATAATCCTAGTTTTAAATTTATATAATTATAATTATAATATAAATAAGTTACTTCTTTATAGGTATTTAATAGAACTATATATTTAGCTTTATAAGTAAATAAAACTACTATCTTTTATTTTATAGTAGAATAACTTATAATATTACTATTTCTTTTTAAATAGAAAATATAAGAAGAAATAGACTTTCTATTATTTAGATTTCTTATCTAATCTGATTAGTATATCTTATAGTATTTTTAATAGAAGATATATCTTTATAATTATAAGTAAATCTATATTCTTTATCATTATTTAAATAATCCTATATATAATTAAGAGTTAAAAAATAATCTTTATCTAGATTATAAATCAATTGAGAGTAGGCTATTACTATAAAAGTAATATTAAGCTTTATTTTTAAAGCTAAATATAATAGAGCTCGTGTTTCTTATTAAAACTTTAAAACTTCTTCTTTTAAAGCTTTTTCTTCATTCTCTAGTAACTTCAGGTTATTATCTATAGGAGTTTAAAATTTATAAATAGTTTCTTTTTTATAATCTTTAATAATTCTCACAGTATATTTATTCTGATTAATAGTAACTGTTTTTTCTTTCTAGTTGATAGATAGATTATAACTAAGAAAGGTAGAAGGTTCTCTTAGGTTCTAGATTTAAATTTTCTATTTTAAAGAATTATATATATAATCAGCTATTTTTTATTTATTAGTAGCTAGTAGTATATCGTTAATATAATAAGCTAAAATAGCTATATAAAGTTGTGTATTTAAAATAAAAACCGCTTCATTATAAGGAGAAATAATAAATCCTATTAAATAAAGAATATTTTTAGATATACTAAAGCTAAAGATTCTATTTCAGATTATATAATACTTTATTTAATAAATAAATAAAAGTATAGTTTCTATTATTTTAATAAGTATTTATATTTATATTCAGATTAAATTCTAAAGAACTTTTTTTTATATTAAAATAAAGTCTAGTTAGTAGATAAATATATATAGATTTATTAATGTTAGTATGAATAAATATTATAGTAATATCATATTATATTAGAATTCATCCTAAATAAATAGAAAGCATTATTATATATTTCCAACTTTCAGGCCTATAAGTAGTACTAAAAGGTTCTAAATAATTAATATTTAAATATTAATTATAGCTTTAAACTATCTATTTAGCTTTATATATAGTTTCCTTAGTTATACTATTTAGTTTTAATCTATAAACCTATCTACCGCCTAGAATATTAATATCTTTAATGTTAACAGTAAATAGAAGTATAACCTTCTAACTATTTATAGATTTTATTTATTCTATTTCTTTTATTATAGCTAGAATCTAGTTTCTATATTCAGGAGATTTAAATATTTAAATAAAAGAAGTAGGTTCTTTTACCTTATTAACTAGTAAAATATATAAAGCTTAATTATTTTCATTAGTATTTTTATATAATTCTATATGACTATTTAAACTAAGATAGTTTAATATAGTAAAAAAGGCGCTTTCTTTATAAGTTTTATAGCCTTTTTTAGCTTCTTCTAATATAGTAAGTAAATCAATATATAAGTTGGATTTTCCCTGAATAGTATTATTATTTTCTACATTTAATTCTAATATTTTATTATTCTTAGTTATTTCAATATTTAAACTTTCTTCTGGAACTATTCTAATTATTTCTTAAACTTCAGTAATAGGATTCATTAAAGAGGTATTATTATTAATGTTATTATTTTAATCTATACTAGAAATAGATATATCTAGATTTAAAATAAGATTATTATTAGGCTGACTAGACTTATAATTATTAGAATTCTTTTTTAAATTGATAAATAAAAGTAATTCTTTTTCTAAAGTATAAAAAGTATTTTCAAGGACTTTTATATCTCTAGTTTATATAGCTCTCTTTTTATTAAAATCCCAAATTTCACAAGTATTATTTCTATAAGTTATAATAGCTCCTTTATAAGCTCTTATATCTAATTTCTTAATATTAAGGTTTTTATTCTTATAATAATAGAAATTACTCTATACCTTAATATTATTAATATTAAGCTTTATTTTATTTTTTCATTTATAAGAAGTCTTAAAATTTATAGAACTGTAAGGAGTTCTTTTATATATATATATAGAAGCTATTAAGATATCCTCCTATAAATAATAAGGTAAATTTGAGTAATAAATTAGAAGTCTAATTTTATTAATTAGAATTCTTATTACTCTTTCTATTAAACTATCAAGTTTATATGTATAAAGAGGTTTAATATCATAAATAATATTAGAATAAGAATAAATATCTTTCATTCTTCTATTAGTAAATTCATTACGTCCATTAATATTAAATTCTTTTATTACTCTCTTATTATTATTATTATTTACTAACTCTTTAAACTCAAGAAAGATTTTAGAAACTTCTTCAACTAACTTGATTTTTAATACAAATCCCTAAGTAAATCTAGTTAGTTTATTAATAAATAGAATAAATCTATTAAATCCGTTATATATTATAAGAATTATAAATCTATATAAATCTAAACCAATATAATCTAAATATTAAAGATTTTATTTCTGTTCTTTATTACTTTTATTAATATTATCAGTAAAGGTTCCTTTAATATAGGCTTCACAAATAGAAAGAATATCTATTTTATTTTTTTTATAAGATAAAATTAAAATATTATCCTTCAAACTATTTATAGCTTTTATATTAATATAATCTAAACAATTATATAAAAACTAAATATTCTGCAATATAGTAGTAGAAAGAATAATATTCTTATATAAAATAGGAATATTAAATTCATATAAATTATTCTTCTTAAATCCTACTATTAAAATAGAATTCCTTTCCACATTATATAGTATAGGGTTTTTCTAGAAAGGTAATATAATTCCTATAGTATTAAGTTTACTTTAAAATAATGAATTAACTCCTAATTCTAAAATATAATAAACTTCTTTTAATATAAAGATTTGATTTTTTAGAGATATTCTTAAATCTCCTATCATTCTAACTATAAAGTATATAGTACTTCCCTACTTAATCTATTTTAAAACTAGCTTTATATTAAATAAAATAGATTTATCTTTAACTATATAAATAGTAGTAGTAATATTTAGGCAAAGATAAATACTTTCCTAATTTTCTCTTTCAACTGAATTCCTAGGCTTATAACGTATGAGAATAAATAGATATATAAGTAAATTAATAATTAAATTATTACTATAGATAATTATAAAATCAGGAAAAAAATGATATAATAAAAGTAGTTTTCTTAATATAAGGACTTATTCAAAATATTCATAATAATAATACTTAAATAGAAGGAGAAATAGTAATTTAATTAATAGTATAATTAACTATTTCTAACTTTTATTTATAGAGATATTGAGGTTCTTATATAGAAGGTGTATTTCAGAGTTCTAGCTATACTACTAGAGTTCTAGCTGTAGCTATAGTATATAGGCTACTATAGCTATAGCGTATGACGCCCTAAAGCTATAGTATATATACCTTAGTATAGCGTATGGGCTATTATAGCTATAGCATATAACGCGTTGTAACTATAGCGTATAAGGCGCTATAATTATAATACATACGCTTTAACATAACATATAAGCTACTATAACTATAGTATATAACGCATTATAACTATAGCATATAAGCTAAAGCATAACGCATACTATAGTATAGCCACAGCATATTAGCTACTATAGCTACAGCATATGAGGCGCTATACTATAGCGTATATAGCTTGAGCTACTTCTAGTACCCTATAAAAAAGTGAACCTCTATGCTTTTACCTTATTTACTTAAGAACTACTAGGGGTAAAAAGGTAAAGTAAGTATGCATTTATAGAGTGATTTTTGTACGATTTATTCATATAGAAGTATCATACAACTTCTTATTACTTCTATTAGAATAATAGAAATAGAAGTTCTTTATATATTAGAATAAATCTAACAATAACTAGTTAAAATAGTAATGAAATTACTTATTACTATAGATAATTATACTCCTAGTTCTAATATTTATCTCTAAACTAGTAGAAGACTTCGTAGTAATAATCAAAAAGAGCTCCATTGAGGTTAAAGCTTAGTATATATAGCTAAAAGTAATTACTAAGGTTATAAGGTTGAGAACTTTTATAAACCTCTTAAAAATAGAATAAAATAAAATGCCTATAAGAGCTAGGTTTTCTATAATCTATTATTCTTCTATATTTATGTCTTTATAATAGGACTAAAGTTTCTTTGAAATCTATATAGCTACTTGTAAAAAGAATACTATAGAATAAGTATAGAAATATCTAGCTATAATTATTATAACTAAAACTATTAGTATATCAGACTGGGTTTTAATGAAATTATTCTAAATACTATAATTAATAGGCTTGTAGATATTTAAAAGAAAATCGTCCGGCTATCCCACGAGCTACTACGCCGATATTAATAATATAAGGAATTAACTGATATTATTTACTAATGATATAAGAAATAGAAAATAGATATTTAGATATATAACCATCTAGTTAAATATAGCTTTTTTACATTTTATAAAGTTAAAGAGAAGATATTGAATATCTAATAATAAGATTAGAAGTATGAAGAAAAAGGATAAGTATAAGAAATAGTATAAGAAAAAATATATATTTTACTTAGAAAAGGTAGATATTGTTATTTACTGAATAGCTATAGTAGTTTCTATTCCTGAATTTCTCCTTTATAAGATATTAACAAGAAAAACTATTTAATATATTAGTAAACATATATCATAAGAAGTTATGGTATTTATGTTTTATGTTTTATTATCCCTATTCATTACTAGTGATATACTTATATAGTTATAACTAAGTAATTTAGATTAATATCTATACTAACCTTACCTATATTCTTAATTAGTTATGTTATATTATCTTTTTGATATATTATTAAGTATTATCAATAACCTAAAAGTTGTTTTAAAGGATCTTTCAGAGTTTAAATCAGGAGATAAATATAGGGTTTAGCTAGAAAGAGATCTTTGTTTAGTAATTATAATGTATCTACTAAATATATATATTTCTAAAGTTATAGGTGTTAGAGAAATACTTATAATCAAAGTATAATAAAACTATACTATTTATAGATATTTATTTGATTTAATAGCTCTTTTTGCCTAGTAATAGGTAGGTAAAAACCTCGATGTAAATATAGAGTAGTCAAAGGCTTGTCTTTAATATTATAGAGACTGTTACCCTTAATATAACCCCTTCTATTATAAAATACGAATCTAGAAAGAATATGTATTAGAGATTCTAAAATATAAAAAGAATTAATTAAGTTAATAGTATTTATAAAACCCTTATAGTAGATAGGTAGTTCTATAGTATTAATACTAGTAAGGTTTATAAAGCTTCTACTTATAATTATAGGCTATTGGTTCTATAAGGGCTTTAGATTAGTAAGGAAATGGGTACTATTAGCTATATAAGTAGTTAACTTAGTGTTGAATAACTACTTATTTTTATTCAATTTAACCTTGGAAGGTTTTTTCGAATAATCTGGATTTTTATTAAATCTAGAAGGCTTTTTATTAAGCCTAAGACTAGTACTTTTAAACACTAAAAATATAGTATACTTAACACCTAAAAGCTCTATAGTATTAGAAGCTATAGTAGTCTGGTAAGCCTTATAGAATAGCTCTTTATCCTTTTTAGTAGACTTAGGGTAACTATAGTTATAGGTATTAGAAGACCTTTTCTTCTTTGAAGGATTCTTTAACTCTTTTCAAAACCTAGAGTAATCCTTTAAAGATTTCTCTATACTAATACTCAAGAAGTTTTTAATACTATAAACAAGACTTTTGGATTTATTTTTAGATTTTTCAGACCCTTTAGAAGAGTTAAGTATAAAACTCCTTTTAAAAGGCTTTTTAATAAAGCCATTTCTTATAGAGGTATTGATTTTCCTATGATTTCCGTCTAAATTATCAATTATAAAAGCCTCTAAAGTAGAGGGCTCTTTTAGCTTTAAATTAGACTTTTACCCCCTTGACTATATAGGGTAAAAGTACTATAAAACTACTATAAAGATAGATTTTAATCAGTATTAGCTATATTAGTATTTATAGTATCTAATTTAGTTAAGAAGCTTTTAAAAAGATTGATAATTTCTATAAGAATATCAAAGTCTTCGAATTTAACAAAATAAAATTCGAGATATAGTTGTCAATGAAGTATTAGACTAAAGCGTTTGAAATTAGCTTTTAATAAAGTTATAATTCTATGGGTGTCTTATAGGTTAAATATAGAACTAAGGAGTTCTTCTTAAATATTTCACCTTATAATAATTAAGACTTGAATTTCTTTTTAGTAATAGTCTTTTAGGCCTCCTTACCTTTAAAGAAATAGAATAGCTTTAGAATTTCAAAATATAACTTTAAGGAATTAATCTAAGTAGACTAGTTTTTAATACCTATTAGCCTCTATTCTTCAAGTATTAGATAGTTTTGAATAGCCTTAATAATTTTAGCTTTAGCTATAAATATAGCGAACCCTTAATTAAAAGGCTTCTAAAAATAGCTAAGAATTTAACTAACTAGTAAGACTAAAACACTACTTGATAGCTAAATAGTATTATCACAAGAGCATTAACTTTCAATTTTTAAATAGTCAATTTAGATAAGTTAAATAAGTATCTAATAAAGAAAGTAGGATATATAAAGATAATAATTCTTAGATTATTAGTATATTGAGAAGAAGAGGTTTAAATAGATGAATATGTATAATATTATTCTATCAAATATTCTATTCACCTATAAAAATAGTCAAATTTATTAGAAATATAATGGATAGTTTAATTATTAAGTTTTACTTAATTTGATAAAAAGGATCTTGAGGTTCAATAGTATAGTATAAATAATAAAACCCTAAGCTTATGATTTATTAAAAGATAAGTAGGTAGGTAGGTTATACTTAGCAAAGTAATACTTTATATTAAAAACATATATACTAGATCTTCTTAGAGAAAGAGGTTATAATATAGAAAGGTAAATTCATAATTATCTTTGGTAAATGAATACTAGAGCTAGTTGATCTAAATATATACTAAAAGAAGGTATAGTAGCCTTCTTTTGTAATACTATAATTAGTTCTAAAATAACCTAATTAGTAATAATTAGAACGTCCTCATAATACAGGCTTACATTAGTAATTACGCATGCAAAAGTTACTTACTAGTAAGTACTTTGTTAAAGAATGAGGTAAAATATTCTAGTGAATGTTCAACAGTAAGTCGAGTACTACATTTAGGTAAACAGCTATAGCCTAATATTTAAAAAAATATTATTATAGAATTCATAGTAGAAATTACTATTTATTTGAATAATATTATATCAATAAAAGTAATTATAGACACATTATATAAAAATATAATTAAATAATTGGAAGAAGATTTTAAAATAATCTTTTTTCTAATAAGTTAGAAAAATGAATCCTAAGACGTTTATAGAGATTCTTTGGAATTATGTTGATTATTATATTATAATACTAATTAAACTAGAAACCTTCTTAATATTGAAGTTTTTTAAAGTTATATTTAAAGATACTTACTAAGATATAGGAAGAGGAGAACTATTAATAAGAAGTTATTAGTTTATACAAAAAGTAATACACGCTATGTATAATCTTGCTATATAGGTGTAAAGTAGTATTCTGGTTATTCGTTATTATTATTCCTATATTATATAGTGTGAGGCGCTATATAAAGCTCTAGATCTATAGTATAGTAATTACTTACTAATTGCTACGTAATTAGCTATAGCTAGTACTAGGTGCCTAATACTTATTACTAGTAAGGCGTAGAGGGTATATTACTATATATATAGCAATACGTATAGTTACTATATACCTTACGGCATAGCGCAACCGACAGAAGTATATAATAGTTAAAAGTTTGCTAGATAATTATATTTAATATCTTTCTTAATAGAAATAATTTGGAAACAAATATAAGATTTAGAATTAGGTAAAAGCTTATTAGTTTTAATATAGTTTAAATCTTTATATATTTTGGAAATATTAAATATAATATTATATTAATAGTAACCTAGATTTCCTTCAGCTTTCTTAATATAGATTAATTCTAGATCTCTTTTAATAATTTTAATAGTAGAATTAAATGAAAAAGAACAATAGTATTCATAGAGAAATATTATAAATACTTAGAGCTTTTAGTCTAGAAAAGTCTCTTTAATAAAATGATCAATCTTCTTGTAGGACTAGAAGTATCGTAACTTTATAAGATGTTTGATTATTTTGATATTTATTAATTAGATAATATTTTAAATAAAATAGGCTAAATAGTAGTTACTAATAAGATTAGAATAATTATAAAGAATTATTACTAATAGTAAGTAAATAGTAAGGTATTATATCTATTTATATCTAATTTTAGAAATAACTTTAAGTTTAATATAGAGATTATTATCAATATTATATATGTTAATAGTAATACAATCGTATTATATATAGTAAAGATATTAATAGTATCTACAATTATAAGGTTCATAGAGAGTATTTCTATAGAAGATATATAATATATATTAAAGATTTATTAGATTAATATATATAAGGATTTCTTAAGTAGGAATATTATTAATATAAGATATATTTTCACTACTAGAAGCTTTAAAGAAAAAATAAATAATAGAAATAGTAAAGTAAGAATTATATTAATTAAAGTTCATAATAATATTGGAAACATCGAAGAGTATTATATTACCTTTTAGAGAACTTATAAGATTGTATATAATAAATTATGAGAGATATTAAGAAAAGAAGTATTCTAAAGTATAATTTAAATAGCTAATAATATCAATAGTTTTAATAGTTTTATATTAACTTTATTCATTCTTAGAATATATCTCTATTTTAACATATTCTTACTTTTATTATTGGATATACGAAAGTATATAGTAAGTTTCTAAAAGATAATAGAAGAAGTATATAAGATTAATATGTAATACTAAGTTTTAAATACGTTAAATATATATAATAACTCTTCTATTATATCTATTCTCTAGTTTTTATTATAATTAGATAAATATATTTATATATATATATATATATCTATTAAGAGTATTGAAGTGAAATTAGACTTCTTAGGTTTATCCTGGTTAATGGTAGAATGTATATTTTAGAAATAAAAAATAAGTTTAGTATTTTGTAAATAATAACAATTCAGTTATATTACTAATTTTCAGTTAACAAGGTAATAGTTAGAAGTTTTATAATAGTAAAGCTTGAAAGGAACCTTTACTAAAACAAGTGATTGTAATAGTACTACTTAAAGAAAAGCTAAAAGAATAAAGATATTTATAGAGGAAAAAAAATTCTATTATAGAAATTCACTTTTCTAATATTATAAATTATAATATTCATTCTCTAATAAAAGAAGCAGAATTATGTGTTACGATTATTAATCTTTACTCATCTAGTTCTATTATAATACTAAATAAACCTTTGAAAGAGTTATATATAGAAGAATAAGAAACTTTATTAGTAAAAAGAGTTTTATATTTCAAATACTTTGATATTTAGAAATATGAATGAGGAGAAATCTTTAGTTTTAGGTTTATTAAGAGAGTTAAAAACATTAATAATATACTATATAAGAGATTATAAGTAGTTATTAAAAGCTTTAATGATTAGGAAAGAACTATGCTTAGTATATAATTACTAATAATATCAGAAGTAAGCTATTACTTCATACTAATACTATAAGTGATACTAGAATATAATACTTCTATTAAAATCTATATTTATAATATTACTTAAGTATATATATAAGTAGAAATATAGCTCAATTACTTTTTATTAGTAAAACGAGTAGTTAATTTATAGTAATAATACCTAGAAGATATTATTATTTCTATTATGTATTCATTAAATAGTTTTACAAAATAAAATATATACTAATATATAATATACTCTAATTGTTATAAAGAGAAAGTGGGAATATGAACCTTGTTATATAATTTACTCTTTATCATAACTAAATTAAACAACCTATATTTTAGTATTATAAATAAATAGACTAATAATATTATCAGGTTAAATATAGTACCAAAGTAGTTAAAACTATAGTAGTAGGTAACTAAGTAGTTAACCTACTTATTGAGACTAATAAGAATAGGAAACCTATTATATAGATTTATCCCTATAGTATATAGTATATATATTCATATATAGTATAGTCTGAAGATAGATATTATAAATAGAAATAACTAACTATATACTATCTATATAATGAATCAATTATAATATTTACTAATTATAAACTAATACTAATTAGTAATATTTTATTACTACTAGAATTATTTACTATTATTTAACTATAAATTAATAAGAAATAACTTAAAGAAGTAAAATCATAATACTTCTTGGAGAAACCTCTGGAAGCCTACATAGTAAAAACAAGTAACTTAAAGTTATTATAACTATATACTAGCCTAAAATGCTCATATAACCTCTAGAAACCTATAAGGCAAAAATAGAAATAAAAAGCAAACTTATAACAAGCTATTAACTCAATATTATTAATATCTACTATATAATAAACTAAGAATTTAGATCTCTATGAACTTACTAAGGCAAACATATAATAATAAGTATAATACAATTAATATAAATAGAAAAGAAAGATCTATAATAAATTACCATCCCTTACTCCTACCGCTGAATATTATATTTTTACTTAATAAATAGAAAGATAATAAGAAATTAACGCAATAATTATAATACTATAATATACTTTCCCTTAATAATAACATTCTCAAAACTAAAAGCTATCTAACCCTTAGAATTCAAACTATAATATTCAAATTAGTTCAAAGTACTATACTAATAAAAAGGACCTTAAGAACGAAAACCTTATTTTATTTAATAAAAAGATCCTAGGAGGTAATATAGAAAAACTAGTAGTATAAGATAATAATAGATACTTTTATAATACTTCTTTTCTATAGAATATATATCTATCATAAATACCCTATAACAGTCTCTAGAGAACTAATGGGTTTATAGTATTATAATAAATAATACTAAAGCTAAAGTTACTATAAAACTATTATCTACTACTTCTATCCCTAAATGTTCCCTAAATATTTACTTATATATTGATGATATAGAAAGTCAAGAGCTATTACTTATTAAAAAATAGAAACAGTACTAAATAGCTATCTAGATATATAGCTACCTAACTGAATATAACTACTCAATACCTTAGGGATCTAAAGAAGAAGATATTCAATAAGTAATAATAAGACTAAAGATATAAAAAAGAAGAATAATTATAAGAAATTATATGAGAAGAATGTAACCTATATTAATAAAATAAAGTAAATACAACTATTGATTTAATAGCTATAATAACATTTATCTGTAGATCTACTTTCTATCAAATACTAAGAGAAAATACTATTCTATATATTAATAAATATATATAATAGCAACTTATAATACTTATTTTTCATCCCTTGTTATTTCTATTAACTATTAATAATATATTTACATAATTATAGTTAAATAGATTGAATTAATAACTATATTAATTTTAACCCTATTTCTAGCCCTAACTAACTACACTATTCCTATATATATTATTAAGTATGTATAGTTTACTTTTAGAAATCTATAAAGACTTAGATTATAAAGCATATATAGAATTCTATTAAAAAGAACTTTTACTTAATAATTATAATTTATCTAATAAGTATATTTACTTCTCAAGTTATAATTCTTAGAGAAATACTTATAATTAAGATATAGTAAAATAATACTAATTATAGATATTCTCCCAACTTATGAATCTAGATTATATCTTCCTCCCTAAACCCTATCAATAAAATTTAGAAAATATTAAATAACTAAAATATAATAACTCATATTAATAAATAGAGAAGAATATTCCAACAAACTAAAATAAAGATGTTGATTAGTATCTACTAAAAGGTCCTGTTTAAATAATAAGGAGAGTAAATTATACTTTCTGATGGAAATATAAATATTAATAAAATATATATCTACTACTATATATAAATATAAAAAGAACAAACCCTCTATTTTAAAAACAGATAAAATACTTATTAAGAAACCTTCTAAAACTCAAAAGAAATATATTTTACGATACTAAAAAGAAGAATATTATAGTCACCAAGAGACTACCTTATTAATAGAAGAATATACCTCCCTATAAATAAAGAAACTATATAAAGAAGACTAGTAGAAATACTTAATAAAACTATCTTAATTTAATAAATAGAAGAAAACTTCACATTTAACTAGAAACACCATTAGTACTTAAAATAAGAAATTGAGAAGAGCTTAAGATATATTAAATAACTCCTAAAGATTAGAAGGTTTATACTTACTATTAAACAATAATCTTTTATACCAAATAGCTTGAAAATAGAAATAACTTCAATTCAAATAATACTATTAATATTAACTCCTAGGAGTATATCTATACTAAGCTGATAATTAGTTAAACTAAATACCTAGATAATTACATTTATACTATAAAACCTTCTTATAAAAAACAATTCTATCTAAGAAGAATAATAATTAAGATTATAAAGACTTCTAAAACTCTACATATACCTTAGGAAAAACTACTAAATATCCTTAAAATAACATATTACATTTAATCAACCTTATAAAGAAATCAAAATAATATTTAGTAAAATATACTAATTGAATAAAAGATATATAAGTAAACATTACAATAGCTTGAAAAATAAGATATAAATATTTATTATTAGATATATTAGCTATTATACTAAATAGAACTCTACTAAACAATATTCAATAAAGCATTAACTAGATATATATATATATATATATATATATATANTACTACTAAACAATAATTACTAATAAAGACATTAACTAGATATATATATATATATATATATATATATATTATAAGATGTTAGTTATACCAATTTAAAATAAGTTTTCAATTACCTAAACAATTATCATTACTAGAAATAAGTTCAAGACTCCTATAACTTATTATAACTACTGTAAACAATAGGAATATAAGCTTTAAGATATTTATTAAAGATTATAATTATACTAATAAAGTCAAAGTATTCAGGATAATAATAACTAGGATTAATATATTGAAATATATCTATTCAAACCTTTAAGACTTATAAGGAAGATTAATAAAAGGATATATATAATTATACGCTAAATATATAACATAATTAATACCTTCTATAATAATATTAGTAAAGTAAAGATAATTATTAATAGACTATATAAATAAATTATAAACATCCTTAGAAAGCTAATAATAATAATCTAAATAAAGAAACAACTATATTATAAATTATTATTAATTCTTAGCTAACTATATATATAATAGCTAAAAGTGTAACTAACATTTTAACTATTAGTAATTATATTAACCTCTATATTAAATAGGTCATAGTAATATTTTACAATTACCTCATAAAAGACTTCAAAGTAGAAATATATATAATAGATACTAAGTATACTTAAGACTAGTAGTACAATACTAATTAATAGAATATACCACTAAAGACATAGAATAATAGTATTGTATTTTGGAGAAACATTTATCTTTAATATAAAATTAATAATACGAATTACTACTTATTTTAATAATATTATATTCATAGAAATAACTATAGAAACATTATATAATAAAACAAACGAAATTGTAAAAAAGGCTTTCTAGTAATTTACTTCATATTAACTAATAGTACAACTAAAGGAATTAATTATAAGAAACCTATAGAGATCTTCTAAAATCATGTTAATTACTACTTTATAATACTAATTAAACTAGAAACCTTCTTAGTTTGAAAGCTTTCTAAAGTTATATCTAACAAGATCCTTATAGATATAAAAATAGAAGGATTATATATAAGAAGTATATGATAATTAAAAGCTTTTTAGCAGATAATACTTCATATCTAACTTAATAAAGCTATTTGAAAGTAAAATATAAGATTTAGAAATAAGTAAGACTTTATAAACCTTAGTATAATTTAAATCTTTATACTTTCTAGAAATATTAATTTTAATGCTATACTCATAACCCTTTTACTTTCTCATAATCTCTTTAATATAAGTTAATTCTAAATCTATTTTAATAGTCTTAATAATAAAATTAAATAGGAGAAAATATCTTTATTTATAGAAAGATATAATAAGTACTTATATTTCTTAATTTAAGAAGATCTTTATAATATAACTATTAACTTCTTCATAAACATAAAAATATAGTAACCTTATAAGAAGTTTAATTACCTTAATATTAAAAAGTCAAATAATATTCTTAATAAACTAAACTAAATGGTAATTATTAATAAGATTAAAGTAATTATAAAAACTACTACTAATACTAAATACCCATGAAGATATTATATTAATTTAGGTTTAGGTTCAAAGATAATTATAAGCTTAACATAAAGATTATTATTAGTAATTTATACTCTAATAGTAATAAGCTTATATTATATACAGTTAGTATATTAATAGTACTTCTAACTATAGAGTTTATGAAACTATCTCTATAGAAAATATACAATATATACTAAAATATACTAGATTAATATATATTAGGATTTCTTAAATAGCATTCTTATTAATATAAGATATAATATTACTACTAAAAACCTTTAGAAAACACTAATAATATAAATAGTGGTGTAAAACTTATACTCATTAAAGCTTATAAGAATATTAATAAACTTAAATAATACTATACTTCTCCATAGAGAGTTTAGAAGATTATATATAATAAGGTATTAAAGATAATAAAAGAAGAAGTATTCTAAAATATAATGAAGATAGTCTATATTATTAATAGTTCTATTATCTTTATATACTAATCTTATTTATCTTTAAAATATACCTATATCTTAATATATTATTACTACTATCTCTGGATATAATAGAATATATAGTAATTCTCTAAACGATAGTAGCAGAAATCTATAAGATATATATATAAGATTAATCTTAAATACTTTAAAGATATATAATGACTCCTCTATTATATCTATTCACTAACTTCTATTATAATTAGATACATATATCTACTAAGAATACAAGAACTAAACTAGACCCTTTAAGGTTATCCTATTTAATAATCAGATATATACTATAAGAATGAAGAGTAAATTTAAAATTTTCTAAATAATAATAATTGAATTATACTGTTAACCTTAAAATCAAGGAAATGATAATTAGAACCCTTATAGTATTAAAGTTCAAAGTAAAATTTTATTAGAAATAATAATTATAATAGTAATATATTAAAAAAACCTAAAATGATACAAATAACTATATAAGAATGATATTTTTATGATAAAAACTAGTTTCTCTAATATGATATTATATAATATCTACTTTATAGTAAAAGAGGTAGATATCTTACTTAAAAGTATTAATCCTTATTGATATAGTTCTATTATAACTCTAAATATATCTTTTAACAAATCAGGTATCAAAGAAATAAGAAATCCTATTAGTAAAACGAATACCATATTTTTAGTACTTGAATATCTAAGAATAAAAACAAATAAAAGTCTTCAACTTTAGATTCATCAATAAGGTTAAAAATATTAATAATATATTATATACAAAATTACAGCTAGTTATTCAAAGTTCTAGTAATTAGAAGAAAGTTAATATGTTTACATAATTATTAATAATACAATAAGTCAACCATTATTTGATACCAATAGTATTAGTAGTATTATAATTTAATACTTCTATAGAAATCCTTTTTATATTATCATTCAAATATATGTATAAGTATAAATATAATTAAATAATCTTATATTAATAAAACTACCTACTAGTTTATAATAATTATATTGAAAACGTATTATTACTATTATTATATAACTATTATATAGTTTATAGAATTAGATATATATTAATATATAATTAAGAGTAAGTATTATAAATATAAACGAAGAAGAGAAATCCGATTATATAACTTATATTTTACAATTTCTAAGTTGAATAATTTATATTCAATATTATGAGTATATAGATGTCTACGGCAATAGGTAATTTCATTACCAGTTTAACTAGTTATAAGCTAGTATTAACACGAATACTATTAACAGGTACAATCCATAGTTAGATCTATATATAGAGTAGAGAGCTTAGATACTATCTCGGGTTTTGAGTAAAAGTAACTAAATAAATATATAGATAAATAATAATTTTGATTTCTATTTATCAAAGTTTAATAATATAAAAAAAGAAGAATTCTGATAAATAGGATTTATAATAAAGCTAAAGATAATACTCATAAATAATGAGCCCTTTATATTTAATAGAAATATGATAACCCTTATAAATAATGAAAATATAATTCTTAACTAAAAAAGCTAAAATAAGAAGATTAAACTTATTAACTATATATCTAATAAAATAAAATTAATATATATTGAATAGTAGATATAAAGAATATATATAATCTCTATATATTAATTAGAAATATACTTCGACTTCTCTACCATATTTTAATACTAAGACTTAATAAAAAGAATATTAAGAAACTTAATAAATACTTCATATAATAAAGAATAACTTAGAATGAAACCTAATATTTATCCTTACTAATATCAAAGAAATAAAGCTCTATATCTTTAGTAATAAATTCTTTATTAATAATAAAGATATAATATTCTAGTTAGGATTTATTATTATCTTAAAAATAGAAGACAATAATACTAATAGTAATACTTTTAAACTTGGAAGTAATATTATCTACCTCTCTCCTACTAAGTTAAAGAAATTATCTAAGGTATATCAACCTCTAAAACCTATAGTATAACTATGAGAGTTGACATAAAATATATAATTTCTACCACTTTTAAATAAATAACTAAATATTACAAAATACTAATAATACTAATGGTAATTTATACTAACCCATACTCCTTCTATAAATACTTGATTAAGTTAGTTATTACTAAATAAAGACACCTCATAATTAATATTATAATATTTTAATAATTATACAAGTAAAAGAAGACCCTTAAAATCTATTAGATTAATAGTGAAAATAACCTTACAAACGATATAACTAAAAAGTCTAATAACTAAATCTTTACAAAGTTAATAATAATAAATAGAATAACAATATAGATAGAAAAGTAAATTATAAAGCTTATTGATGATAATGAGAAGAAGAGATAAAAGTAAAAATAAAATGTATAAGATAATAAGAGGAAAGTAATAAAAACAGAGAGAATATACTATAATAAAAGCTTAAAATAGTTAATATTATTAGATTTATTCTAATATATAAAGAACTTCTATTTCTATTATTCTAATAGAAGTCATAAGACGCTCTACGATATTTCTATATGAATAGATCGTATAAACATCGCTCTATAAATACATACTCTTTTTACCTTTTTACCCCTGGTGGTTCTTAAGTAAATAAGGTAAATATATAGAGGTTTATTCTTTTATAGGGTATTAGAAATAGTTCAAGCTATATATGCTATAGTTATAGCGCCTCATATACTATAGCTATAGTGGCTGATATATTATAGCCATACTATAATATATATTATACCAAAGTTTACGTACTATAAATATAATATATTATATATTATAGGTATAATATATAATATATTATACTCAGATATATATATTATGATTATAATACTTTATATACTATAGCTATAATAGCTTATATACTATAGCTATAATTAGAACTCTAGTAGTATAATTACAACTCTAATAATATAACTAGAACTCTAGTAGTATAATTAGAAATGTAAAATAAACTTTCTATATGAAAAACTTAATATCTCTATACATAATAATCAGAAATAGTTGATTATACTATTGACAAAATTACTATTTCTCCCTCGATTTCACTATATTTACTATAAATATTCTCAATAAGTCCTCATATTAAGAGAACTACTCTTATCACTTTATATTTCTGCTAATTCTATAATTATCTATAGTAATAACTTAACTATCAATTTACCTACTTATCTATTTATTCTAATAAGTTATAAGCTTAGTTCTTCTTAACTAAAGACTCTTCACTTTATTCTTTAAAAGATTACCCTCTTTATTTATTTATAAAAATCAAATATTGGAATAAAATATACAACAATCTCTACTTTTTTACTACCTTTATAGAAACTTAGTACTTTATTAGAATTACATTATTGTTATAAGAAATCAACTTTGATTAATAAGCTCTTTTAACGCCTAAAAGTCTAATCTTCCTACCTACTTTAACTCTCTTTTATTATTTAGATATTTAAGATTTATTCTTAATGATTTTCGTTTTCAAATTACTCTTAAATCTATTTCGTCTTTAGTTTCAAATTAAAGAAATTAATATATATAGAAAGTCAACTCCTTTGATCTCAGATTTTACCTTAATTCTCAATGAACTTTATAAAGAAGGAGAAATTGAATATATTTAAAAAAGAAAAGGGATATATCAAGATTTAGATTTCTGATTTTTAGATTTATTATTGAAGTCATATGTTTATTTCAAATAGAAAGAAAAGATTTTAATTTTTAATCTTTATCCTTTTTAGAAAATATAATACTTTTCTATACTATATATTATAGAGCGTTTATATCATTTGAGAAAACCTCTAAATGAATATATATTTTAGTCATTTATTTTACTCTGATAAAATAAATAACTCTAAAAAGATTACTATTTCTAAATTAATAAGAAGTAGTAATTATAAAGTCTAATCTATTTTCATTAAACCTTTACTTTTTAGTAAAGATATTTTTATAGATATTACAAAACCTATTACTTTTCAAAAGGAAAAGGAATATATAAGAGCTCTGATTTATATATAATTATACTATAAGGATAGCCTTTTTTAAACCTTTAAAAATAATATAGATATTTTTCAAATTTGTAAATACTTTTAGGAACTTTATAAGGGTTTAGGATTTACTCATAAATTCTTAATTCATAAGGAATCTTTTAACATTACTTTAAATACTTTTAAAGGTATAGAAGAATTTCTAAATAAAACTAGAAACTTTATCAATGATCTTTTTTATAATAAATTAGAATTATCTAAATAAGTAGTTATATTTTCTTTTTCAGATTACTTTAACTCTAATGATAACCCTTTTATTACTTCTCAAACTTAGAATCTTGAATCCTATAAAGAAACCTATACTTTAAATTCTGTATTTTCTAATTTTTAGATAAATCTAAAGGAAGAAATAATACTTTAATTAATAATATTAAGAATACTTAGAAAAGGAAGAATTCCAAAACTACTAAAAAGACTATATAAGAAATAGAAGCGAATCTTCTATAAAGTTTGAAAGAAAGAAGTTATATTAAAATAGATTATATCTATCCTTATCTAGAGAGAGCTCTAAATTAATAGCAGAATATCCTAGCTAAGACTAATAATAGAAATAAGAAGAAGACTAAATAAAAAGAATTTAAAATCTATTAATATTATTTCAATTAGAATTAAAATAAATAACAAGATAAAAGACGAAATATTAGAAGATAAAGAAACTTTAAAGTTTAAAGACTTTAATTCTAAAGTCAGAGATTTCAATGTATTTTCTAAGGAAGATAATACTTTTAAAAATATATTAACTATCTAAAAACTATGTATAAAAAGAAAGAATAATAATAATAAAGCTCTAGGGTTTTTAGTAAATCAATAGAAATCCTAAAAGTTTAGTTTAAAACGGAAACTCTAAAAGTACTTTATTTTACTTGAATATAGCTATTATTACTTATATAATTGAAAATAAACCTATTGTATTTAATATCAAACTAGTTTCCAAATAGATTAAATATAGAAATACTATGTACTTTATAACTAGAATAATAAGAGATTTAAAAATATCTCTAAAGAATTAAACTTTTATATTAAAAGGAATTTATTATTTTCTAGAATTAAGAGTCAATTTACTATCTTACAGTAAACTTAATATTATGAGACTTATATTAGTATTCTAGACGAAACCTATATTATATAATATAGAAAAGGATTCTACTTTAATAGTAAGGTTTAAAAATAATAATTTATATAAATTTAGTATTTCTATTTTATAAAAAGATATTATTTTATCTACTACTATATTATTGAATATTTAGCCTTTATATAACTATTTAGATTAGATCCATAGAGAAACTATAAATATTATAAATAATAATATTCTAACTTTATATTATAAAATAAATAAAATAGATATTCTTTCTACTTATAAACTCTATATTAAAAGAAGCTTTTCAAATGATATTACCAAGAATAATAAAGTATAAAGATAAAATCTTTAATATTATAATCATTCGTAATTAGATTTATATCAACTGATAACTCTTGTAATATATAATAGACTCAATAGGTTTATTCCATTTATTAATCAATTAACTAGGTTTACTTAGGGAGCTTTTTTAAAAGTCAAATAAGCTAAAGAAGTTTTAAAAGTCTTCCTTAGACTTAAAGAATGAAAATAATAATAATAATGATAAGAGAAAAATGAAAGAATTAAATAATAGAAAAGATTGTGAATTTGGTAATAAAAGATTGAAAGATATCTATTCTTATTCTAATATTATTTATAATATTAGACTTTTCTATACTGATAGACTTAATAATTGAATAAAAATATTAGTTAAATTTAATTAATTATCTATAAACAGATATTTTAATAACTTCTATATATATATAAAATAGAATTCCTTATAGTTCTATGAATTTCAAGGCTCCCTATATGTTAAAAAATAGATTAAAGTCTAATATTAATAATATTTAGGTATAAGGTAATTTGTATTATTATTTAGTTACTTTTGCTCTATAATTGGAATAGTATCTAGGCTCTTCATCCTATATATAGGTCTAACTGTAAATATTACCTAATAAAAGCATTCGTACTAATAGTAGCTTATAATTAGTTGAAGCAATAATGAAATCACTTATTATTATAAATAATTATACCCCTAATTCTGTAATTCAATCCTAAAATAATAAAAGACCTTATAATAATAATTTATATAGAAAGAGCTTTATTAAGGCTAAGGCTTAATATATATAGCTAAAAATAACTATTAAAGTTATAAACTTGAGAACCTTTTTAAACTTCGTAAAGATAAGATAAAATAAAGTACTAAGAGCTAGGGATTCTATAACTTATTATTCTTCTATATCCTTTATAATAAATTCAAAGTCTCCTTAAAATCTATATAGCTACTTATAAGAAGAAAAGAATCAAATAAATATAGTAATATTTACTTATAGCTCTTATACCTAAAACTATTAGTTTATTAGATTAAGCCTTAATAAAATCATTCCAAAAAGCTATAATTAATAAGTAACCTATAGATATTTAAAACAAATCATTTAATTATCCTATAAATAATTATATTAAGTTAAAAACTTTAGAAACTAGGTTCTAATTAGATAATACTTTAATATAAATATAGTACTATAATACTCATTACTAGATACTTTAGAATATTATAATACTATAATTATGAGAATTTTAAAAGCTATTAAACTATACTAGAAGTATCTATATCTATATAAATATTATTTATATATTAATATACTTAATATGGTAAAATTATTTACTAATAAGAACAAACTAAGTCCTACTATACTTATATAGAAATTATAAGTTAATTCATATTAATAGCAGAAAACGTTTATATTAGTAATATAAAATCTTATCTTAAGAATAAATAAAGCTTAGTAAGGATTTTAAGGTTGTAGATATTAAGGCTGTAATAAAACTTTAAATAGAATACCTATAGTTAGTAGTAATTAAATATCTCGAGATATTCAAATTATATATAGCTATAAGAATATAAGAATATAAGGGTATAAAGATATGAGGTTATTATAGACGGAGTTATCAGTTATTTTTATTAAAAAGGTTAATATGAAATAAGTATACTAATTATAGTTATAAGGGGTTTAGCTTTAGATTAACTAGTAGTAAGTTATAGTAGTTAGTAGGAGGGTAAGAAGGCTGAAGTTATACTTCAGGGGGTAACATATTTACTAATAGTCATAATAAAAAGCAAGCTATCAGCCCCTCCTAATTTTAATTATTATAAAAATAAAGATTTTAATATTAAAAGATTAGGTATAAGAGTTAATAAAGAAATTATTATAACTTATAGGAATAATGTTTATAAAGTTTGGAGTTTTAATAAAAAGAGAATTATATAGTCTAGAAATATAGAGTCTTTAGAAAATACTTTTTATACTTTAGAAAAAGAGTTATCTTTATCTATTAGTTTAGAAAGGATTTCTGATAATTTTAAGTCTAATTAGTTTAATAAAGATCCTATTTTAAATCTAGAAACTTCTAGTTTTAATATAAGTTAAAATAATAATAATAGTAACTCTTTAATAAATCCTACTACTAAAGTTTAAGAAATAACTAGAATAATTCTAGAAGAAACTTCAAATATGAAAATAACTGAAAATAATAAAATATTAGAATTAAATATAGAAAATAATAATAATATTCAGAGAAAGTCTAACCTGTATTTTAATTTACCTACCATATTAGATACAGTTAGAAAAGACTATAAAACCTATAAAGAGGGTGCCGTTTTTACTATTTTAAACTATCTTAATTTAAATAGTTATAAAGAATTATATGAAAATACTAATAAAGATAATGAAGCTTGTTATATCTTTTTCATAGATAAAGCAGAAGAATCTACCTCTTTTGTTCAAGTTTCGAAATCTCCTAAAAATAGAAACTAGATTCTAACTATAATAAAAGAAATAGAATAAAGAAAATCTATAAGTAATTAGAAAGTAATACTTCTATTTACTATTAATATTAAAGATATTAATATTCTAAATAGTAAATAGATTTAGAAATCAAACATAAGTCATATAACTAAAAACATTATATATAATGCCAGATAGGTAGCTTGAGGCTATAATTAATATTTAAGTGTTAATTATTTAATAACTTTGAATACTATTTACAAGCTTAACTATTAGAAGTATATAATAATTCTTTCTATTTATTTAGAATGGAATTCAATATAATGTAAGATTATTATAATATTTATTCATGCTAATACTAGTAAGGCTATATATATTTATCTACTAATTAGATTTTATTTCAAATAAAGCAAAGTTGTTTAGACTTCAATCTAAATATGAAGGTAAATAATTATAAAAACAATAAAAACTATTTGTTCATTTATTTATTAAATAGATAATTACATAATCTGAAATAGAGTCTTTAACCTCAGTATAATTATTTAAAAAGCATTCTTTATTTAATAGGATGTATTATTTCTTCTTATAGTAGAATAGTTTTTATTTCAAATAAAAAGCCTTATATAGCTATTTTAGCTTATTATATAAATAATATATTACTACTTATTAAAGATTAAAAACAAGCTAGTTATATATATAATCTTTTTAAGTAGAAAATAGAAATTAAAAATTTAGCAAAACTTTCTACTTTTCTTGATTATAATTTCTTTATAAACTAAAAAGAAGAAGTACTTACTATTAATCAGAATAAATCTACTAAGAAGATTATTAAGAAATGTAAAAAAAGAACTATTTATAAACTTAAACCTCTTATGGATAATAACTTTAAATTACTTAAGAATAAAGAAAAGGCTTTGAAAGAAGATATTTTAAAGTTTTAATACGAAATAGGAGCTTTTTTAAATTTACCTCTAAAATAAGGCTTAATATTACTTTTATAGTAATAGCTTATTCTTCATTTACCTATGATTCAGATAAAAAGGCTTCTTAGCCTTTAACTATATATGTAGAATTATTGAAATAATAATAAAGAATATAGATTTATTTATAATTATAAAGGTATAGAAGGGGCCGATAGCTCGCTTTCTACTATAGCTATTAGTAGACATATTACCACCTAAAATACAACTTCAGCTCTCCTACCCCCCTACTGACTACTATAACTAGCTTCTAATTAATCTAAAGCTAAACCCCTAATAGCTATAGTAATTAGTATACCTACTTTATATCAATCTTTTCAATCATAAATAACTAATAATTCCTATTATAATAATTTCACGCTTTTATACTCTTACGCTTTTATATCCTTATAGCTATTAATATGTAATCTAAATATGTTGAGATATTTAATTACTACCAATTATAAGTATTCCATTCAAATACTTATTATAATCTTAATATCTATAACCTTAATATTCCTACTAAACCTTACTTATTCCTAGGATAAGACTTTGTATTTTTGATATAAAGATTCTCTACTATTAATATGAGTTAACTTATAATTTCCATATAAGTATAGTAAGACTTAGCCTACTATTCTTAGTAAATAATCTCAATATATAAACTATAACTAATATATAAATAATACTTATATAGATATCGATATTCTTAGTATAATTACATAGCTTTTAAAACTTTTATAATTATATTATTATAATATTCTAAGATATCTAATAATTAGTATTATAATAATATATCAGTAATAAAATATTATCTAATTAATGCTTAGTTCCTAATATTATTAGTTTAATATAATGAGTTATAATTTAGCTAGGTAATATTCTTTTAAATGTCTATAGGCTATCTATTAATTAAAAGATTCAGGAAAACTTTATTAAAGCTTATTATATTAAAGTAATAATCCTAATTATAATAGTTATAACTAGATTTTTCCATATTAATTGTATAGGACTTTTTTATAAGTAACTATATAGATTTCAAGGAGATTTCGGTTCTATTGTAAAAATATAGATATAGAAAAACGATAGATTATAGAATATATAGCTCTTATAAATATTCTATAAGCCTTTCGCTTCGTATAGAGAATATTTAATACCTAGCTAAAACTTATATTCCAACTTACTTTATACTAACCACTACAATTATAGTTATTTTAAATCTTTAAATATTATATAATGTTGAAATGTTAGGCTATAGGTGTTTACCCTATAGTAGTACTCTACTTACTGTTGAATATTTACTGGAATATTCTACCTCGTTCTTTTATAGGGTACTTACCAGTAATGAACTTCAGTATACGTAATTACTAACGTAAGCCTGTATTACTCGAATATTCTAATAATTACTAATTAGAATATTTTAGAACTAAGTATAGTACTATAAAAGAAGGCTCTTATATCTTATTATAGTATATATCTAGATTAACTAACTATAACACTCTTTTATTAAATATAACTATTATTCACTCTTTTATACTATATCCTCTTACCCTGAGAATATTTAGTATATATACCTTTAATGTAAAGTATCACTTTACTAGATATAAACTACCTACCTACCTACTTTTCAACAGGTTATAAGCCTAGAGTCTTATTACTTATATTATTCTATTGAATCTCAAGATCCGCTTTATCGAATTAAACGAAACTCAATAATCAAATTATCCAATATATCTCGAAAAATTCTAACTATTTTTATCAACTAATACAATATTCAGTATAATAATATTACATATATTCATATATCCGAACCTCCTCTTTTCAACCTATTAGTAACCCTAGAGTTACTATTTCGATATTACCCTACTTCTTTTATAAGATACTTATTCAACTTCGTCGACTTATTTAAATCGATATTTCGAAAATTAAAAAAACAATCTTCTATTAGTAATACTACTTAGCTATCAAGTAGTATTTTAGCCTCATTATTTAGCTAAATTATTAGCCATTTCCAGAAGCCTTTCAGCTAAAAATACGCTATATTTATAACTATAACTAATATTATTAAAACTATTACAAGCTATTTAATACCTAAAAAACAGAAACTTATAAATACTAATAACTAATCTTCTTAGTTTAGTTCCTTAAAGCTATATTTTAAACTTCTAGATTTATTCAATTTTTTCAAAAACGAGGAGGCCTATAAGGCTATAATTGAAAAACAAAAAATCCAAACTCTATTACTTATATAACAAAACATTACTATAAAGCCCCTAAGCCTTATTTTCAACTTATAAGACTCCTATATAACTATAGCTACCTTAAAGGCTAGTTATAAAGGCACTAGACCTATACTATAATAATAGCTATATCTCGAATTTCACGAAATAAAATTCGAAAATTATAATTCCCTTACCGAATTTATTAGTACTTTTAAAGACTACTTATCTAAATTAGCCACTATAAATACTAATATTAACAATATTAACTAAAAAACCGTTTTTATAGCAACTTTATAGCATTCTTACCCTATATAGTCAAAACATTAAAAGTCTAACTTAAGGCTAAAAAAGCCTCCTACTTTATAGGCTCTTATAGCTAATATTTTAGATGAAAACTATAGGGAAATCAATACTCCTATACAGAATAACTTTACTAAAAAGCCTTTTAGAAAGTCTTCTATACTTAACCCTTCTAAAAAATCCGAAAAATCTAAAAACAGATCCAAAAGCCTTATTTATAACGCTAAAAAACGCGCTAAAAAAGGAAAATCCTACTAAAAGAATTATTCAAAAATTTCAAAACCTTCTAATAGGTAACAAAAGCCTACCTCTAAGGCTTTTATAATTTCTACTACTTCAATTACAACAACTAAAATAAAGCCTAAAAACTCTAAAAATAAGGTTTTTATAATACTTATAGGTACTATTTATTAAGAAAATTCACTACTAAGTACTAAAAGGCTTTCTATAAAACCTATAGATAAAATATCCCAACCTAATAAATATTACTAGCTTTATAATATAAGCTCTATTATTCATATAGCTAACAGTCTTCAGTTTTTTACTAAAATAGACACTTTATAGAACCTAGCCCCTATATTTACAAGTAGGAGTCCTATAAATCCCTCTAGTATAAATACTATAAAACTACCCGTCTACTATAAGAATTCTATAAATCCTATAAAATTAACCAATACCCTTTATATTCCAGAATTTCCTATCAATATTTTTTCTAGAGTATTACACTATAGTAAGGGTGGTTTTATTAGGGATAATATCCTATATAACGCTAAAAGAAACCCTTTTACAACTCTAAATTTACAGCATGGGTTCTATTTACCTATAGCTACAAAAGAGCTTATAGAGCCTTTACCTACTAAAAGCTACTATAATTCTCAGCCTTTTTAGAGAATATAGAAGGAAATTTTCCAAAAATATAATATGACAATTATACTTATACTAAAATCAACTAAATTTATAGACAATTCTAACTATAGTTTAGTAAAGTTTACAATATCTACTAACTATAATACAAAGCCTATTGAAAATTTAGTTGACTTATCTACTAAAATACAAAGCCCTAAAGAAAGCTCTATAGCAGATTTCGAGGCTTTTATAATTAACTAAGCCTCCAACTTTAAAACTAAATTAACTACTATTATAATAGAGTAGTATCGTCGCCTAAAGCACCCTAATTACCCCTTTTTAACTAAAACAGCTAAAATTACAGAAAGGATACCTATAAATCAGCTAAAAGAAGCTAATTTACAGTATTCTAACTATACTAAAAGCAAAATTATAAAGTAACAGTCAAAAATTAGCTATAATAAGGCTACTAAACTACTTTACCAAATCTATATTAATTTGATTAAAATAAGCCCTACTAATAATACTAAGAATAATTACGCTATTCCTTATACTAACAATTACAGCTCCTATAGAACTATAGATTTTAAAGCTAAAAAAAACAATATTTTTAGCTATATTATAACTCAATTAGAATACTATAAAACCCAATTAGGGCTTTATCCTAATACTTTACGCCTCAATAACAGCCGAGAATTTAACCCTAAACTTTTAGAAAGTTATACTAAAAAGAGGGGGATTATTATAGAAGCCTCAATACCCTATACCTCCAAACAAAATAGTATTACAGAATATACCAATAGGGTTTTAATTGAAAAAACCCATACTATTTTACTTTCAGAAGGCTTACCCTTCTATATTTAAGACACTATTATATCTATAGTAGTTAAATTAGTTAATTTAACTATTATAATAAGACTTTCAATTACCCCCTTATAAGTTTTAAATGATTTTTTCTTTTTAGAAAAGAATAATAAGCCTAATTTAGAAAATTTAAAGCCTATAAGTACTAAAGTTTTAATATACTACCCTTCTAAAAAACGTAAAAATAGTAATAAATTCACTATTTTTACTAAAGAAGGCTTCTTTATATCCTATAAGGATACTTCAAAAATTACTCTTATTTTTATACTAACTAGACCTTATAAATCTAAATTAGTATTTATAGTTCATTTTAAATTTGTTAATACTATAGTAAGGGGGGTACTTCCTACAAACAACTCTAATATTAATAATTTAGAGCTTACTACAGTAATTACAGAAGTTTTAACTCCTAGAAAGTCTTCTATACCTTATACTTTTACTATTTATTTAAAGCTTCAAACGCTAAAACAAGCTTTAAGAAGTACTAAAAGAGATAATTAGCTTAAAGCTATTTATACCAAAATTAGCCAGCTAATTAATCAAGAGGTTTTTAAAGCTATTTCTACTAAATAGCTCTATAATAAAAATCCCACAAAAAAACCTATAGCTATAAGATAGGTTTTTAAGCGTAAACTTAACCCAGACGGAACTATAAGTAAATATAAAACCTATTTAATAGCTAAAGGCTTTCAGTAAAAATATAATATAAATTATTTTCAGACCTTTACTATAAGCTCTAATCCAATTACTTTTAGAACCCTATTATCTATAGCTATAATTAACAACTAGGAGATCTACCATATTAATATAGTTAGAACTTTTTTATATAAGGATTTAGAAGAAGAGATTTATATTAAAATCTCTCAACTACCCCTTATCGAATTTTTCAAAACATTTCCTAATCTAAATATTATAAAATTTAACCCTACTTTAAAGCAGGTTTTATTACTACTTAAGGCTCTATATAAAATTAAATAAAGCCCTAGATAATAACAAAAGAAAATTCGAAAAATTCTACAAAATTTAGGATTTTTACCTTTAAAATCCAATAAGGCTACTTATTATAATAATAGCCCTAAAGATCCTATTTATTAAGTTATTCATATAGATAATTTTTTAACTTTCAGAAAGAATCTAACTACTATAACTAAATTTAAATCTTCTCTTCAAAAATTTATCAATATAGAAAACTTAGGGGAAATATCACATTTTTTAAGGCTTATTATTACTCAAAATCAAGCCCAAAAAATTCTACAGGTATCTCAAGCCCACTATATTAAGCAATTATTATCCAAGAATAATTTAACTACTATAAAGTCTTCTAAATTCCCTCTTAATCCTAAGGTCTTAAAAGATTTATCTCTTATAGAAGATAATCCTAATTATAGCCCTAAAAAAAATTTACTATAGCAATATCAACACCTAATTAGTAGCCTTATATATACTATAATTATAACTAGGCCTAATTTAACTTTTTCAATTACTTTTATTAGTAGGTTTTTACATAGACCTACTAAAAAACTACTAAAAATAGTTATAAATATATTTAGATACCTATCTACTACTACTAATTTAGTACTTACTTATAGAAGGAGCCCTACTATAAATTTAATAGGCTATACTAATTCAGATTAAGCTAGTTGCCACAGTATATAAAAATCCACTAGAAGCTATTTATTTACTATAAATAGTAGCCCTATTTCATAGAAATTGAAAAAACAGTCTACAGTAGCCTTATCTACTACTAAAACTAAATTTAATAATCTATAGGAGACTATTAGAAAAGCTAAATAGTTATAAAACCTACTTATAGAGCTAAATATTCCTATAAAGCCTCTAACTATTTATACTAATAATAGTAAGGCTTTAGCTCTAGCTTATAACTCTAAATACTACCAATATACTAAATATATAGCTATAGACTATTTTTTCACTCAACAAGAGGTTTTATCTAGTAATATAGAAGTTCGATATTTATCAACTTCTAAAATACCTACTAATAGGCTTACCAAACCTCTTCCTAACCCTAAATTCACTGAATTTCTTAGGCTTATAAGCCTAACTAGTACTATAAATACTCAGTAATTTTACTTAGATTTTTAGCCTATTTTTAATATTATTATTCTATATAGTACTAATTAGGGAATATCTCCTAAAATACTACAAATTATTATTAGTACCTCAATACCTTTTATAAGATACCACAGATTGGTTACTCATAATACCTTTTATTTATAAAATACTTATTTAAGTATTATTTTATAGGGTACTAATTACCCACTTTTTCACTTATTTATCTTTTACTACTATAAAGTAAAAGAAGGAGTATTAAAATATTAGGCTATAGGTATTTACCCTATAGTAGTACTCTACTTACTATTAAATATTTACTAGAATATTCTACCTCGTTCTTTTACAGGATACTTACCAGTAATTAACTTCAGTATACATAATTACTAACATAAGCCTATATTACTCGAATATTCTAATAATTACTAATTAGAATATTCTAGAACTAAGTATAGTACTATAAAAGAAGGCTTTTATATCTTATTATAGTATATATCTAGATTAACTAACTACAATACTCTTTTATTAAATATAACTATTATTCACTCTTTTATACTATATCCTCTTACCCTAAGAATATCTAGTATATATACTTTTAACGTAAGGTATTACTTTACTAGATGTAGGCTACCTACCTACCTACCTTTCAACATATAATAATATTATATTAATATTATATAACAGTATAATATTTCTAACTTTAAGTTATCTTAACCTTCCTAACTATTAGCTAATAACTATAAGTTATAAATCTCAATATATATACTTTTTCAGATATCTAATAAGCTACTTCTAATACATATTTAAAGTATTTAGATTTATTACTAAATATCCTACTTTTATATATTAGATTCTTTTTTATTCTTTTAATCTTATATTTCTTGGCTATACTAATAGCTTTATCTATTAGTAATATTTCAAAGTTAAACTTAATTATAATTATTTTAAGAAGACCAAAAAGGGTAGTAAAGTCGCCTTTATATAATACTAGTATATTTAAGCTTTTATAAAAATAACTATAGTCTTTATAGTTATTAATAGTTTTAATAAGATTAATACTTATATTAAGATTAAAGAGGTTGAGTAAAGTAATAATAACTAGAAGTAGTCTATATTCTTATTATTTTTACTATTATTATTAGTAGTAGTAGTAGTATTATTATAAGATAAAGAGAAGGCTAGATCTCCATTACTCTCTTTTATCTATAAGGCTAGTATTATGAAGATACACTAGTAGTACTATTATTAGTATGAGTTGATAATATAAGTTCTACTATAGTAAGTTTAATACTTTAAAGCTACTACTATAGAAACTATTCTATAGTCTATACTAGCAAGTTTGCATACCTAGTTATTACTCTATTACTTTATATTACCTATCTATATATAATTTCTAAGTTAGAGCTAGGTCTGAACTAAATACTATACTACTAGGTCTTTCTTACTATATTTCCTTATAGAGATACATATAAGCTATAGTATATTACTAGGTTTTCTTAATTTTAGATATTTTATACTAAGTGTTGTATAAAGCTACCTACTAGGTAGGGGGCTAAATATATAATACACTACACGATAAATATTCTATTTTATCCCACTTTTAAGAAATGCAAAAAAACCCTCAACCCTATAACTTTAATAATTACTTTTGGCTATGTATATTAAGCCTTAGCCTTAATAAGCCTCTCTTTATAGAGATTATTATTACAAAGTCTTCTATTACTACAAAGTTAAATGTTAGAACTAGGAGTATACTTATCTATAATAATAAATAATTTCATTACTATTTTAACTAGATATAAGCTAGTATTAAAATGAATACTATTATTAGGTAAGACGTATAGTTAAATCTGTATATAAAGTAAAGAGCTTAGATACTATTCTAAGTATAAAGTAAAAGTAACTAAACTAAATAATTATAAAGATATATCTTCTTTTACGAATATTATAAAATATACTAATTCAAATTAAGTAAGAGATCTAAATAATACAAAATCTATTTTTTCATATATCTTCTATTTAAGAAGAAATAATAATATTATTATTTATTATACTATAAAATAAGAAATAATAGTTTTATTTATTTATAAAGTAAAGTATATAGCTTTATTAGACATTTATAAAGAAGGCAATTATCTATATTATAATTATAACTATATAAATTTAAAGTCATGATTATATGAATCTAAAAACTAAAGATTCTTAAAGATAATTAATAGTAAAGGAGCTAGTTGAAAATCCTAAGTTTTATAAAAAAGTAAGATATATAAATATATGATATTACTTTATAAGAGATTATGTGAGAGATAAAAATATGTTTATATATTATATAAACATAGAGGATAATATAGCTAATACTTTGACGAAATCTTGAGACTTGGTAAGGTTCAAGCGAAACTTATCTAAATTTCAAGAGATGTTTTAAAAGTCTTTTCTTTTTTAATTTCAAGAATCTTTACATTTCATAATCTTATATAACTTTTCTCCTTTAACTCTTTATTAAGCTTTATGAGCTTTTATATAAATAAACTATATATTAACGAAATATATTTTATAGGGGTCTATTAGATTTACTCTAATATATATAGAACTTCTATTTCTATTATTCTAATAGAAGTAATAGGAAGTTCTTTTATAATTCTACTTGAATACATCGTATAAAGATCGCTTTATAAATACAGATTTATTTTACCTTTTTATCCCTAGTAGTTCGTAAGTAAATAAGGTAAATACATAGAGGTTTATTATTTTATAAAATATTAGAAATAGTTTAAGCTATATATATTATAATTATAACGCCTTGTATATTATAATTATAGTAGTTGATATATTATAACTATACTATAGTATATACTACGCTTCAGTTTATATATATTATAATTATAATATATTATATATTATAATTATGATAGTCTATATCTTATATTAAAATATATATATTATAATCATAATACTTTATATATTATAGGTATAGTAGCTTGTAGACTATAATTATAAGTAGAACTCTAATAATATAAATGGATTCTAATAATATAGCTAGAATTCTAATAATATAGCTAGAATGCTAATAGTATAACTAGAATTTTGAAATAAACCTTCTATATAAGAACTTTAATATCTCTATAGATCATAGTTGGAAATAGTTAATTATACTATTAATTTAATTAATATTCCTCCCTCTACGTAACTATTACTTCTATGCATATTCTGAACAAGTCTTCATATTGAGAAAACTACTTTTATTATATTATATTTCTCCTGTTTTCATAGTTATTTATAGTCATAACTTAACTGTCGATTTACCTACTTATCTATCTGTTCTAATAATACCCAATTTCTAAAGCTATTCACTAAACATAATATATTACAAAATAATAATACAGTTTTTATCTAAATATATATAGTTACTTTTAATATATTCAAGTCAAGAGCTATCTATAAA
>AMCV02000021.1:1307316-1326744 GCA_000350065.2 Colletotrichum orbiculare MAFF 240422 | reverse complement strand
AATAATAATAATAATAATAATAATAATAATAATAATAATAAGATAACTCAATAAGATAACTCTTTTACTTACTACTTCTACTTCTCCATTAACCATTACTTTTTATAGAATACTTAAAACTTTTTGAATTAGTAAAAACTTTGAATTTTCTAGTATTCTATAGTTCTACTTCCAATACTTATAAACAAACTAAAACTATAGAAAGTTCTTTATTATAGATTAAGTATTTAAACTTGATAAGAACTAAACATTAGGAATAAAAAGCTACTAAATATTTTACTTTAGCCTTATTATCCCAAATTAATATATTACTTAAAGCAAACCTAAAGTAATTAACTTCTATTATAGTTAATACTTTAAGGTTAAATATTTATATGACTAGTTTTAAAATAGAAAGGTATTATAATATAAAAAGCTTTTTCACTATCCTAGTTCCTAGTTAAAAGACATGTATTTCTAAGCTAGATCATTGAGAAGCTTTATAATAGTACTATACTATAATGTAAACTTTTTATAATAGTTTATAAACTTGAGGAAACTTTTGATATTCTTTAGTAACTTAAGAAATAGCCAATTAGTAATAATTTCTAATCTTACTAGGGTATATAAGAAGCCTTTTTTAGCTAATATTATAAATCTAATATATTTAACTGTTATAATAGAGAATTCGTATTTCTTAAGGTCTAGCTTTAGACTTATATTAATAAAAAAGCTAAATATCTAGTAGACTTTCTCCTTATACTTCTATTATAAAGTATTATTATAAATAGAAATATTACTAATATATATTATAATACAAGTATTTAAAGATTACTATCAATGATTATGAGTATATTATTAGTATATAGTAAGGGTACTAGTGAGCGTAGAGAAATATACTGTCTATTTAAAAAGAACTATACTATATCTAGAGAAGTATTTTCTCTTAATTCATTTTATTAATCTTGATCTTACGGAATATAGGAATAATATTAAGTTTAGTATACTAGTAAACTATAACAACTCTCTAAAAGATCTCTAAGAAAAAAGAAACTTTCTTCATAATTAAACTAAAGATTCTATAATCTATATAGAAATATATCTCTCTATTTAACTTCCTTATATAAAAACTAAAGTATTAATAGAAAAGCTACTTATTTCAATACACCTGTGCTGAAATAAATTCTTTAAAGCTTTCTTAAATACTAAAGACTCTTCTTATAATATAATATAAAAGAATCTTTATAAAGAATTAGATGTTATCTTTTATTATTAGAAATTAGTAAGATATAACAATACATTCCTAATTAGCTAAGCAATAATAAGTATATTATATTTAGGTAGAAGAAATCTAGGACTTCCTTTAAGATATTTATAGAAATATAATCCTTTACGTCTATTTCTACTTTTAAACTTTATGTTTTCTTAATATTTACTGAAAGAATAAATATGATTTAGTAAAGATTTAATATTTCACTAATATTTACTATAGTATATTAATAAACATATATTAATAAACTAGTACTAAATAGGTACACTAACTAGATCTCTCTCAATTATACTAGCTTATCTTAATACTCTAAGTCAATTATTATACTACTCTTTCCATAAACTATCTATTAGACTTTAGGATTATAAATAGTTTAATTATCTTCTATTTATAACTATTTAAAATATAAAGATAGTTACAAGTTTTCTATAACATAAAAACAAATCTTCTATATATAACTACTAGTTTCTAGTATTGAAATAACTACTTCTTTAATATCACTAAGTAATAGCCTAGTAATATATCCATTTCTCTATCTCTTTCAGTTATTCACTAATAAAACGTAAAGTTTCTTTTAGAAGAGATATGTTAATAATAGTATAAATATTATAATCTATGTTAATAAATATGTTAATAGAGTAACCTCTATTAATTCTAACCTAAATAATAGCTAACTACTAGTTACTTATTTATTCTGTTTGTTGTTTTCTTTATCTTATTATTTCTACCTCTATTAACCCTAAAACCTATCTTCACTCTAGAATTACTCTTTTCCTAGATCCTTACTATTACTCAATAAGAAAATGTTATCTTCCTAATTGTATCTAATATAATCTATAATTACTATAACCTATAAAGGTTTCTACTAGCTCTTTTATATTTTTATACTATATAACTTCTATAAGTAAAGCTTTTTGTACTATACTTATAATACTAATAAGTATCCTAGTAATCCTTTAAGTATTCCTTCAGAATAAAAGAAAAACTACTGAAACTCTAGTATTATTATTCTTTATCTACTCTAATTATTATAATATTGCTTTCTATAGTATAAAGAATAAGTTTCTAATAATATAAACAGTAATAAATAAATATCTTTTTTATATATTTCAACTTCTAAGCTATATCCTAAACCTTTAATAATTAAAATCTATATTCTATCGAAAGGTTAATTATGATAAATGATTGTTTAAAACAAAGAAAAGAAATAGCTTCTAGTAAAGAAACCTATATTATATATAGCTATATATACGCTCTAGTATTAATTACAACTATCTTGAATTAAAATAAGAGAAATAAAATATTTATTTTTTCTTCATCAGAAACTCTATGACTAAGTGATAATATAAAACTAACTATTCAAATCTAGATATACCTTATTAAAGTATTTTGTAATATTGATTGGATTATATAACTTCTCTAATCTTCTAAATATATAAAGAATCTTAACTACTTACTAAGAATCTAAATCTAAATATAGATAAATTAAATATTAGTATTCCTAATTACTATTAGAGAAATAGTAATGAATCTTCAACTTAACTTTTATCTATTTAAATTATACTTCATATTCTTTCTATTTACTTAAAACCTTTAGAAATAGAAAAGAATACTTTTCTAATAGTCTATTACTAGTAGGATTATATTAATATTATTTATCCTGAAAACTAATATCTTAGCAAATATTTTTCTAAGAACTACTAAAATACTTTAATATAAATTAGAAATACCTATTATAATAACTACCCAGAAATTAATACTTACTATAATATCCTATCTTACTAATTAATATCTAAACTTATTAATTCTCTAGTATAGAAAATTTAAAGTATATTATAATTACTATTAAAATAATTCAGTTATAAAGTTACTACTTATAAAAGTATCCTAAAAGTCTCTAATACATTCTATTATTCTTTATACTAATTAATTTACTATTTACTATATAATATTATATTCTAGAAGTTTTATTTGACTAGATCATATACTTAACTGGTAAAAGGTTTTTATTAGTTTATCTGGAGGGTAATAAACACTATATATAATCTTACCATATAAGTATAAAGTAGTATTCTACTTATATATTATTATTATTCTTATTATTATATCATAGAGCGTATAATATATATATAGAAATAAGACCTATATAGTCATATAACTAGTACCAACTATATAGTATATATAGGCTATATAGGCTAGCTATTTACCTAACAGCCGTATAATATGATAGCTTATAATAGATAGATTAATACTAGTAACCTTTTATTTATATTATAATAATATTATCTAATTATAGAAAGTCTAAATAGCTAATTGTAAAATAGTATCTTTCTTAATAACTTATTATATATAATTGAAAGGTAGAATCTAGTGTATATTCTATATAACTAAATATAGCTATATATACTACGTAAAATTCTATTTCAGATAGTTTAAAAGAAGTAAGACCTTTAGAAATAATACTAATACCTAAGGTTTAACTAATATAAATTCTACTTCTTAAATATATTATTCCTAATATACCTCTCTAATTTTAGAAATACTATTTATAAACTACTTCTTTTAAAGAATATTAATTAAACCTTCTATTTATATCTTATAAGAAGCTTTTTTTACTATCTTATTATTCTTATTAGATTTCTATCCTTATAATAAGAAGAATAATATTATTTATAAATTATTTAAATATTTCTTATTAACTAAAAAGTACTTCTAATACTCCTAAGTTTTTTACTTAATCTTATTATTATTATAACTTAGGATTAATAAGTTCTAACTAACAATTAAAAATCCTATTAAGATTTTTGAATATTAGAAATTTTTCTTGAAATTCTTCTTCTTATTATTAATTCAAATAATTTAATTAATCTATTATATTAATCTAAGTAATAAAATTCATTAAATGAATAGTTCTAGAGAAGCTTTATAAAACTATTAGTTATAAGGTTTCCTAAAGGTATATATTTAATTTTAAAATATTTCTATATAGCCTACTATTATAATTGGTAATTATAGAATTCTATATACTATAGCTTTATATATAATTATACTATTTTAATAGTTATGAGGTATATTATTTACTAATTATTATATTAGATTTAAATGGTAAGATAAAGCTTATATATCTTACTTCTATTAAATATATTTATTATAAGGTCTATTTAGAATATAGTAATAAGATAGCTAGTAAAGGTAAGCTTATAAATAGCTTATAATGATATGAAAAGCTTTACTCTAGTTGTTAAGATAATAATAATATCTTATTTATTGACATATTAAGCCTCCCGCTTTATATAGAGAATATTTAGTATTAGGAATAATATATTCGAGAGGTAGAGTTTATACTCGCTAAACCTCAGGTACTAGTACTATTTCTATAAGCCTCGCTTTATTTCAACTACTTAAAATAAAGTTTTATATAATATATATAGCTATATTTAGTTATATATAATATATATTAGTTTTTAGCTCCTAATTATATATAATAATTAAGACTTTTATAATACTAAAGAGCTACTAGGTAAGATATATATTATATAATAATTTAATATGTTTCAAATATTAAAATATCTATTGAAAATACCTATTTTTCAATTCTTAAGAGAACTAATTAGTAGCTTACTTAATATAATACTTTTTAGGTAGAAATTAGAATTTATAATTTGTAGGATTACTTTAATTTTAAAATAACTACTTATTAAAATTCTTTCCCAGAACCTCTTTAAGAATTACTCTTAAGTGACTTTCTAAAAGTTAAAAGGTATTAATAAGCTTTTAAAATATTTAAATTAAATATTCTTAAGAATTCTATTTCTATATAGGTAGGTTGTAAGGAAGATTAATAACTCTCTTTAAATACTACTAAAGAGATTTATGTAAAAGATATTATAAATCTTATAGAGAATAAGATATATAAGTTTTACCTTAATATCTGAATTCAATAGAAGAATTAGTAAATAATATACTTTATAGTGATTAGAATAATATAATTATATATCAAGCTATAATATATAGATATTTATAACGATTAGTTATAATAAGAAGCTATATAGAAGTATTTTAAAATTAAATATATATTTTTAGGAGACTTTATAGCTAATCGTTCTATAAAATCTCTCTAAAATTATTAATTTAGTACTTTAATTATTTAGAATCATATAATAGATGAATGAAATTATCTACAACTATAATAAAAAGAAGAATTTTAAGAGGAATTTCTAATATTTAAGAGTTTCATAAAGTTTTTAATAGTTAGTCAGAATCTATAGATTTTAGATTATAATAATAATAAGGTTTACTCAAAAGCTTAGGAGTATTAGAAGTACTTTCTAATTAATAAGAATATTTAAATAATTTATAAATAATACTATTCTTCTTATTATAAGACAAAAGATTTAATAAGACTAATAAGATAATAGAAGAAGTTCTTTATAAGATATAAGTAGAAGGTTTAATTAATATTATTTAAAAAAGCTAATTTATAAATAGAACTCTTAAAATTAGAGAGAGAAATTAAGAATAATATATTTAAAAGGTAGGATTTATATTAATCAAACCTTAGGTATTAGTATTATCTCTATAGGCTTCAATTTATTTAAACTACTTGAAATAACACTTTATATTATATATATAGCTATATTTAGTTATATATAATATATATTAGATTTTGCCTTCTAATTATATATAATACTTAGTATCTAGCTAGGACTTATATCTTAACCCACTTTATGCTAACTACTATAGTTATAGTTACTTTAAATCTTCGAATTAGTATGATATTTCTAACCTTAGATTATCTTAGCCTGTCTAACTATTAGCTAATAATTATAATAGATTTTGATATATATATATTTTTAGAATAAAATAGTATTTAACAAGTTACTTCTAATATATATTTGAAGTATTTAGAGTTATTATTAAATATTCTATTTTTAGGTATTAGATTCCTTTTTATTCCTTTAATCTTATACTTCTTAGTTATACTCATAGCCTTATTTACTAGTAATATTTTAAGGCTGAATTTAGCTATAGTTATTTTGAAAAGGCTGGAGAGAGTAGTAAAATTGCCTTTATATGATATAAATTTATTTAGACGTTTATAAGAGTAGTTATAATTCTTATAATCATTAATAACTTTAGTAAGGTTGATGTTTATATAAAGGTTGTAAGGGTTAAGTATAATAATAGGTAGTAGCTAGGGGTGGTTTGTATTCTTATTATTATTATTATTAGTAGTAGTAGTAATATTATTATAGATATCTATTGACTTATGTTTTAAGAATAAAGAGAGGGCTAGTCTATAGTTTATTGCTCTCTTTTATCTATAAGGCTAATATTATTAAGATATACTAATAGTATTATTAGTAGTTAGTAAAAGTTAATATTATAAATACTACTATAGTAAGTTTAATATTTTGAAGCTACTACTAAGACTATTATACAGCTTATACTAGTAATTTTATATACTTAGTTCTTACTCTATTACTTTATATTATCTATATATTTCTAGGTTAAAACTAGGTTTAAAATAAATATTATACTACTAGGTCCTCTTTACTACATTTACCTATAGAAATTCATATAAGCTATAGTATATTACTAGGTTTTCTTTATTATAAAGATTTTATACTAGGCATTATATAAGACTACTCACTAGATAGGAGGCTGAATATATAATATACTATTAACTTACTATACTATTAAGCCTCTAAAGAAATAAATAGTACATATTTAAAAGCTCTTTTAAATATTACTATTATCTATAAAGCTAGTATCTATAGTAACTATAGAACTATCAAATAAATTACTAGCTTTATAACTAAGCTTAAAATAGAAGTTTTTTATCTCGCCAAAGTATTATATTATTTATTCAGTTTCTATATAATAGTTATCTAAGGAGTTTTAGTTAAAATATAATAATTAACTTATTATAAAAGTCATATTTAATCTTATTATAAGTATAATGTAATTAAGAAAGCTAATATTCTATTAGTAGTATTTAATCTCTATATAAGAAGTTTAATCATTTTTTAATAGAAACTCTTTACTTTTCAGAAAGGTTTTAAAGTATTTAATATACTATATATACTTTATAAAATACTTAAGGAGTATCTTAATATATACTACTTATAAGAACTATAACTATTATACTCCTTAATCTTAAATAACTTTAATGCTAAGAGATTATTATCAGTTTTTACTTCTCTCAAAATAATACTTCTACTAAAAGTCTACTAATAATATAAATACTTTAAATATATCTTCTAAGGGGAAAGATAGTAATATAATTATTAATATAGAAAAAGAAAATAATATACTTCTTAAATTAGTAATATAACTTTCTTCTAACAAGTTTAAAATTCAGATATTTAATATTTACTTTTAAATAGTATTACTATAAGAAACAAGACTTCTAAAAACTATAAAATACTTCATTAAAATAATAGATCTTACTTAGTATTTAATAACTTAGTAGTATCTCTATATAAATAACTTTATTAAATATTATATATATAAAAATATTAATTATATCATATTAAAATAACTTAAAATTAAACTAGTTAGTAATTACTATAAAAGTTTAAAATAGTATACCTATTAGAATAACTATATAGATCTTATAATTATCTTATAACTATTAATCTTTATAAATAAATAGTTAAATCTTAATCTTTGAGAAATACTTATACTTATTAAACTTATAAATATAAACCTAATAGTATTTTAAAACTTTCAAACTTCTTATAAAAATCCTATTAATCTTACTTTAGAAATATAATTTAATATAACTCTTAAGATAAATCTATTTAAATATTACTATAATTTTAATATATAAATAAATAAGTATCACTAAGTAAGATATAAATAAGAATAAAAATTTCTATTATAAAACTCCTAAAATAAAAACTTCTATTCTCTTATATTTTAAGTATTTTCTCATATATAATTTACATTATAGCAAATACTTATTATTAAAAAGTATAATCCTTATATCTTAGAACTTTTAAAAGAATTACACCTTTAGAACCCTTTTTAATTAACTACTTATATTATTCTATAATTATTAATTAGAATCTTTTAAAATATTTTAAAATAACTGAAAAGTACTAATTAAAAAGTAGCTTTAAATAAAGATCTCTTAATTATTCTAATATAGTATTTTATTTATCTTTTATATTTAACCCTCTCTAGGAATATTTAAACTTCTTACCCCCTTCTAATTCTATCTATATGATTTATATTATAAGAAAATATAAAAAATAACTCTAAAAAGATTATTAATACAGACTTTATAATTTCAAATAGTATTTTATAAAACTCTAAAATAGTTACTATATAGATATAAAACTTTAAACTATTATAACTACTTCTTATTTTCATATAAATCATCTTATTAAACTTTTTGCTAAAGTTTAAATAAATTGTAAAGCTAATTTTAAATAGATCTATTATAATTCTTAATTCTTATAACTAGTAAGAGACTTCATTAGAATCAAACTCCTTAAAGTTATCTTATAGAAAAGCTAAATCTGTATTAAAAACAAGGTTTTATTAAAAGAAATATTATAAATTATTATAATCTTATTTTAAAGTAGGTTTATTACTTAATATTAATTAGTTAAAGTATAACTAATTGAAAAACTAATAAAAATATACTCCTCAAGATATACTAAATAGATAGACTTAAGTTCTATATCTATAGTAAGAATAACATCTTTATAATTATAAATATAAAGATAGATTAAGTTTAATTTTATAGTATTATCTCTTTAAATAGCCTTATAAAACCTCTAACATTATATTCACTAGCCTAACAAGTATATTAGTATTTAATTATAAAGAAATATTACTATTCATAGGGTTTTAGACTAAAGTTTATAGAATGATTTATTCTTATACTTTATAACTCTTATATATATCTTAATAATTATTCTAATGTACTTAATATTTCTTTTCTAACTTTAAGTATATAAAGTAGATAGTTTGAAATATATATCTTAAGAAGTTAAATTATCTTTTAAATTCTTATACCTAGAAACCTTATTCTTATATTTCGAAATTCTAATATTCATACTATACTAATACTTAAGGAGTTTAATAGAGCTTTCAAATATTATTATAATAATTACTTTAATATAATTAATAAAATAAAAATCCTAGGAGTAATTAGTAGTTCTATCTATAAATATTAGAACTAAGATGTAGTTATGATAATTCTAATAATAAAAGTAGAAGTTAAAAGCAATATATTCTATAGGGGTAGTATATAAAGTATTCCTATACTTTATATAGTAGATTTTGTATTTTACCTTATTAATACTACAAACCTCATATACCTCCTAATTAAACTAGTATTTATCATTCTTTAAGTAGTAATTAATAGTCAAAATACTTCATATAGTAGAAATAAAATAGTTAAAAAGCTTTATACTATAAAATTCTAACTATTAATACTAGAATTACTTATTACTTTCTAAAAGTCTTCAAATAATATTTATAGTATAATATTAATAATAGTAATATTTAGGAGAAAGCTTATATTATATTAATTATATTATTAAAATAGTTAATCTCTTATAAAATATATAGCATTTAAGAACTTACTAATTATATTAAATATTAGTAGTTATAATTTTGAATTAATTACTTTCTTATAATTAAGATAAATAGTTTAGTCTAATATTTTATTAATAATCTTATAGGAGGGGCTGATAGCTCGCTCTCTACTACGACTCTTAGTAGACATATTGCCTCCTAAAATATAACTTTAGCCTTTTTACCTCCCTACTAACTACTATAGCTAGCTTCTAGTTAATTCAAGGCTAAACTTCTTATAGCTATAGTAGCTAGTATACCCACTTTATATCAACTTTTTTATAGATAATAAATAACTAACAACTCCTTTTATAATAACCTTATACTCTTATGTCTTTACGCCTTTATAGCTATTAATATACAGTTTAAATATCTCGAGATATTTAATTACTACTAACTATAGGCATTCTATTTAAATATTTATTACAACTTTAATATCTACAACTTTAACATCTTTATTATAAACTAAATTCTACCTATCTTTGAAATAGAACTTTATACTATTAATATAAAGGTTTTCTACTTTTAATATAAGTTAAGTTATAATCTCTATATAAATATAGTAAGACTTAGCCTACTCTTATTAATAAATAATCTTAATATATCAATTAAGTATAGCTAGTATATAAATAATACTTATATAGATATAGATACTTCTAGTAAAGCTAGATAGCTTTTAAAGTTTCTATAATTATATCACTATAATATTTTAAAGTATCTAGTAACTAGTATTATAGTAATATACTAATATTAAAGTATTATCTAATTAATACTTAGTCCCTAATATTATTAGCTTAATATAATAAGTTATAAATTAACTAGATAATATCTTTTTAAATATTTATAGGCTGCTTATCAATTATAATATTTAAAATAATTTTATTAAAGTTTATTCTAATAAAGTAATAGCTTTAGTTATAATAGTTATAACTAGATATCTTTATATTTACTTTATAGTATTGTTCTTATAAGTAGCTATATAGATTTTAAGGATATTTTAATTTTATTATAAAAGATATAGAAAAGTAATAAAATATAGAATGCCTAGCTTTTATAAATATTTTACTTCATTCTATTTTTAAGAAGTTTAAAAAAACTCTTGATTTTATAATTTTAATAGTTACTTTTAGCTATATATATTAAGCCTTAGTTCTAATAAGGTTCTCTCTAATTATTACTATAAAGTCTTCTATTACTATAGGGTTGAATATTAGACCTAGGGGTATAATTATCTATAATAATAAGTAATCTTATTACTATTTTTACTAGTTGTAAGCTAATATTAGTATGAATACTATTATTAAGTAAGGTTTATAGTTAAATCTATATATAGGGTGTAGAACTTAGATACTATTCTAAGTATAGAGTAAAAATAGTTAAATTAATAATCTTATTTTTATAATTACTAAAAGAAGATAAGGTTTATTATTAAAGTAATATAGAAAATAGGGTTAGATAAATATAATTTAACTTTTTTATTTTTACTAATTATAATAAAAATCTTAATATCTCTATAGCTTTTAATAAGTATAAGCTTTATATTATACTAGATATAATCTCCTATAGGAATTTCTCAAATAATTATAAAATACTTTATATCTAAGAAGATATAAACTGAAGTATCTAAATTAAAGATAAAAAGGTCTTAGAAAGAATACTATTAACATCCTTCTTTATGATATATCTATTATATAGTACTATAATTATTTTGATTAGAAAACTAACTATATAGTTATTATTACCTAAGAACTTAAACTTTCCTTAAGAAGTTAAGATTTAAATTTAGCAACTATTTAATTCTCCTTTTAATTACAATATTAAGTACTTAGTCTTTATAACCTAATTAGAAATATATATAATAATAGTATATTAAAGTATAGTTTAATTTATACTTTAGAAAGTATAGAAGCTTATCTAAACCTTGAAAATATCTCTTATTACTTTAAGTATTTGAAATAGTAGCTAGAGTTCTTATTATAATATTAAAATTACTATAGCTAATCTTACTATATAAAAAAGCTTTAAAAGGATATTATAATATTTCTATAAGAACTAAAATAACTTTATCTAGAGATATAAAACTACAATAATTATAAATTATAAGTATATAGTTCTATATATAAAACTTTATTAATAAGAAGGCTAATAAGATTATAAGATTATAAATTAAAAATATTTTAGTAATAGAAAAAGTATAACTAATTACTTAAGCTTTATATATAATATCTTATTACTTCTAAAACCACATTTGAATTACTATATTTATAATAAGATACTTAAGCTTAAAGGATTGAAGTATTTTACAATATATTAAAATAGTATTCTTAAAATATAAGTTATTTATAATATTATAGTAGTTATAAAGATTCATAGCTTATATTATTATGTCTTGTTTTATATAATAATATTAAGATTAAAATACCTTATTTATATATTTCAAGATCTAAGTTATTATATAAATTTAATCTAACTATTGAAATTAATATTCTTAATCTTTTAAATCATCAAAACTATAGAAAACTATATAAACCTTTAAACCTTTCTCTAGAAAGTCTATCATTTTTCTTATATAAACTTTTTTAGTAGTATTTATAAAGAATTATTAATCCTCCTTATAACTTATTCTTATAAGAATAGAACTCTTGAGAATATCTAATTTAAATATTCTAAAAACTTATTAATACTATTTAGCTTTTAGAAAATTACTTAATAGTAGCTTTTAAAGAAGCTTTAAAAGGAAGGTTTGATAAATAGTTATCTTAAGATTAAAATACTTCTATAAATTATAAACTTTAACTTCTACTTAAAAGGTATTATACTAAACTAACTATTAATTAGCTTTCTTAAAGATTAAGAGAGGGGTATTTTTAATAAATATCTTAATATTCAAGATATATTAAATTATTATAATATATACTTTTAGCCCAATAGCTCTTTAATATTATAAGACTCTTAATTATTATATATAATAAGGGGGTAAAATCTAGTATATATTCTATATAACTAAATATAGCTATATATATTATATAAGGCTTTATTTTAAGCGGTTTAAAAGGGGTAAGACCTTTAGAAATAGTACTAAGACCTAAGGTTTAACTAGTACAAACTCTACCTCTTAAATGCATTATTCTTAATATAACTTTCTTTACTATTCGACCTATTACTTATTTATCTCTCTATATAATTATAATAATTATGATAATTACTAAGATCCTTTTAAGTAAATAATAGGGATTGAAAGGATATAAGGTTCTATTTAGATACTATATAGCTATATAGCTATAAGACTATATTACCATAAAGACTATATAGCTATATAGCTATAAGAATATTACATTAAGAAAGTAGCAATATTTTATACCCTCTAGTAGTCTCTAGAGTTATTATTAGAAACTATAGGAGAAAGGTCTTACTATAAGCTATATTTTAAGACGTTAGTATAACTATATACCTTCTAATAGTTTCTAAAATTATTTTTAGAACCTATAGCAGAGGGTTCTTACTATAAACTATACTTTAAGAAGTTAGTATAACTATAGCTTTCAAATAGCCTTAAAGGTTATAAGGGAAAGCTTTTATTATATAAGCTATATAGAGAAATCTTAAGAAGTTATATAGACTTATTAAATATATCTACTAAATATATTCTATTTAACTATTATTATAGGCTATACCTAAATAACCAGCTAGGGCTATACCTGAGCATCTAATATTAATCCTCCTACTTAAATAGGACTTGAATAAGCCCTAGGTAGCATTATATATATAGACCTTTCTAAGTTTTTATAAAAGCTTCTCTTTTACCCTTTAGTTCTAAATAAATAGTAATTTATATTACTTATAATTAAATAAACCTAAGTTTAGCTTTTTATATATTTAGAACTTATTTTTATTTACTATATAGATAATACACAGTAGAATATAGTTTCCTACTAGTTAAATATATAGTTTAATTAAGTAAAACTCTTAAGATATAATATTATATAATAAGTAATTGATATAAAGAATAATAGAAAGTATTAAAACCCTTTAGCATACTCCTATAAGTAGAAACTCTATAAGTAAACTACTTTAGTAATAATTATAATATATTTTGAATTTCTTCTATTAGAAGATTAATAAATTTATATATAAATTAGTAAGATACAATTTTATAACAAATAGTAACCGCTAAATACCTACTATAATAAGTATGTCTAATTTATATCGAAATATTTTTATAACTTTTAAAATAATATCTATTACAATACTAGCCCTTAGGATTATGAATATTACTATACTTCTACTAATAGCTAACTATTAGAAGAAGTCTTTTCTCCTACTCTTAAAATCTTTAAGTATATAAAAAGAATACTAAGTATAGATCTAATAAATAAAAGTTAAACTTAAGATTAATTACTATTTCTTTATTAATAATCATAAATACTAATATTTAATCTATTTCTATCTAAATTCTAATCCTTAATAAATAATTAAAGGTTTTTATATAACTAGAAAGTTTGAGAATCTTTATAAGTTAGATAATCTTATAAATTACTTCAATAATATTCATCTAAATTTAAATAACTAGCTATATACTATTATTTAAGTATAGAACTTCTAATAGAAAGAAAATAAGTATCTAACTATTTTGCTATCTTAATTTAAGAAAACTCTAATTAATATTAAAAAGTATATATAGCTAGATATAGTCTAAATCTTCCTACTAGAAACTATATTACTCCCCTATTAAAAAAAAACTAATCATAATTAACCTTCCTATTAAATATAAGCTCTGATTATTAGAAATCTAAAAGATAACTTAGAAACTTAAATATATAAAAAGAATACCTACTTACCACTAACTACCCTACCAAAGACCTATTATTTATAATATAAAAAATAATATTATAAGAACTAAAATACTTAAGAAATAACAATAATACTAAAGTTCTAGTAATTCCTCTTCTATTCTGAAAGGGTATATTGAAAACTATTAAGATACCTATTAATACTATAAATATAATAAGAAAAACTATATTTATAAGAATTATATAATATAAAAGTATAAGGGAATTCCTATCCAAACTATAAAAATTATAATTACTATAGATCATACTGAAAATAACTAATAAAATCATAATCTCCTATTTAATAATAATAAAGGTTTGAGAAAAAGATACCTCTAGAGTAAAGTTAAACCCTAAAGCTAAGAGAAGTAGAAATAATAAGATAAGGAAAATAATAAGGAATAAAATAAATAAGCAACTAATAGTAAATTATGATTCAAACTAGAATTAATAGAACTTACTCTATTAATATACTTATTAATATAGGTTATAATATCTATACTATTATTAATACTTCTTTTATAAAGACATTTTACTTCCTACTAATTAATAAGTTAAAAAGATAGATAAGAAGATATACTATTAAGCTATTACTTAATAATACTTAAAGAATAGTTATCCTAATACTAGAAATTAGTAACTATATATAAAGAATCTTTACCTATATCATAAGAAATTTCCAACTACTTTTATACCTCAAGTAGCTATAAATAGAAAATAACTATATTATATATAATACTAAAACCTAATAAATAGTTTATAAGAAAGATAGTATAATAGCTTACTTAAAACACTAGGACGAACTAGTAAAACTCAAGCAGATTTAATTAGCCTACCTACTTAATACTAATTTATTTATATTTATCTACTAATATACTATAAAATATACTAATAAAATACCAAGCCTCTATTAAATCATATCTATCAACCTAATAGATACCAAAAAGTATTATTTCTACAAGTAGAAATAGACCTAAAGGATTATATCCCTATAAGTATCTTAAAAGAATTCCCAGACTTCTTCTATTCAAATATAATATACTAACTACTTTCTAACTAACTAGAAATAAGTTAATATATTCTACTAATCCTTAATAAAAGAATAGATACCTAACCTCCTATGAAAAACTCTTTATAATATATTATAAAGAGAACTTCTAATATTTAAAAAAACCTTAATAAACTTACTTAATAAAAAGTTTATTAAAACAAATAGCTCTTCTACTAATACCTTAGTTCTCTTTATAAAAGAACTAAATAGAAAGATGTACTTCTATATAAATTAGAAAGCTTTTAATATAATTATAAACAAAAGCCCCTTCTTCTTATATTAGAAATACTCTAAACAGTTACTACAACCTACTTATACACTAAGCTCAACCTTATTATTATATTCATAAGAAATATAGTTATTATATTATTTCATTTTAAATAATCTCAATATTAAGAAACTACTATAGGTTTTTACCTTCCTTAAAATAATATTCCTACTAAAAGTCTATTAATAATATAAGTATTTTAGAAATATCTTTAAGGAGAAAGAGAATATATAATTGTCAATATAAAAGAAGAAGATAATATACCTCTTAAGTTAGTAATATAACTTTTTTGTAATAAATTAAGAGTTAAAGTTTTTAAAGCCTATTTCTAAGTAGTATTACTATCAGAGAAGAGAACTTTCAAAAGATATATTATATTTTACTAAAATAGTAGATCTTATTGAATATTTAATAGCTTCATAGTATCTCTATATAAATAACTTTATTAAATACTCTATATATAAGAATATTAATTATATTATATTAAGGTGATTTGAAGTTCAAATAGTTAGTAATTACTATAAAGATTCAAAATAATATATCTATTAAAAGAATTATATAAATCTTATAGTTATCTTATAATTGCTAATTTCCATAGATAACTATTTAAGCTTTAATTTTTAAGAGGTATTTATACTGATTAAGTTTATACATATAAACTTATTAATAGTTTAAAACCTTTAAGCCTTGTACAAAAGTCTTATGAATCTTACTTTAAGAATATAGTTTAATATAACTCTGAAGATAAGCCGGTTTATTTACTACTATAGTTTTTATATATAAATAAATAAGTATTTTGAAATAAGATATTAGTAATAATAATGGTCTTAGCTAACAGTAATTGTTTGAATTTAATAAGAAGAAACTAGTTAGAAATAGTTTAACTATATATTTCCTCTTTAGAAATATCCTCCTACTTATTCTATAGTTAATTTAAACTTAATAAAGAATTCAATAAATATCTATTTAAACTTTTAATAGAAATAATAAATCTTCTTAAAAGCTTGAATATTATGATAGGGATTCTTATAATACTTGGTAAAGTATTAGAAGAATATATTAATATTCTAATTATACTAAAGTTTTTATATTATATAAAGGTTACTAATTCATATTTAAACCTTAAGTAATAAGCTTATTTATAGGAACTACTAGAAGTCTTCTAATTTTCTAATAGAAACTTAATTAATTTCTAATTTATATTATATAATTATTTTGTATATAGAAAAATAGAAAGTATTACTATTAAAAAAAGTATTAATAAAAAGTAGTTTCTTCTCTATACAAAGTATTTATGTTACTTATAAGGCTATTTTATAGTTTTATTAGAATTATATAAAGATATTTTAAAAAGATTAGTTTTTATCTTCTATTAGATTAGTTTACTATTAATCTATTAAAATTCCTATTAGAAGTTCTATAGTATTAATATTTATTATTATTTTCTATTATTTTCTATTTCTTTTATATAGTTTACTATTTACTATTAAGTTAAATTTAAATAAGAAGTTTATTAATATTAGAAACTAGTTATAAGAAATACTTTAGTAGTATATTAATAGTATTATAATAAATTTGAAGAGTTTATATTTAAGGTGAAAGCTCTTTATTAGACTAAGGAGTAGTAGTTATATAGAGCCTTAATAGTAATATTCTTTATAAGCTCTAAGGTTTAGGTCTGTGATATATTCTAATCTTATTATTTTAAATTAATACATTATTTAAAATACATTTAGAATAATTAGTTTCTTTTATAATTAGAATATTAAAGTTAGATATTTATAGAATCGATTTTATGATAAAACTATATTTTAATATAGAATAATTCTTATTATTCTAGTTTTTAGTTATAAAATATATATTTTTAAGTTAGATAGTTTAGAAGTTTTATAATAAAGTTATATTATAATATAAAACCTTTATAGTAATTTATAAACCTGAGGAAATTATAAATATTTTTAGTAGCCTAAGGGGTAGCTAGTTAATAATACTTTCTAATCTCTCTAGATTATATAAGAAGCTTTAATGAGCTAATATAATAAACTCAATATAATTAACTATTATAATAGAAAATCTATACGTCTTAAAATCTACTTTTAAATTTATATTAATAAGCTAATTCAATACTTAGTAGACTTTTCCTTTTCATTCTTATTATATACTATTAGTATAAATAAAGATATTATTCATATATATTATAATAAAGTTATCTAGGAATTATTATAAGTAATTATTAATATACTATTAAAATATAATAGAAGTACTAATAAGCTTAAAAGTATTATAGAACAGTTTCTAGATATTTCGTAAGCGTGTATAGTTATATAATCGGCCATCTTATTACTATAAAAGCCTGTAAATAGTAATCACACGCAGGGGCCTTCTTTCCTCACACATCAACATTCATTAAATAAAACTAGCTTTTATTAGGAGTAATACACTTGAGATGTAGAATTTATACTAACCGAACTTTAGGCACTAGCATTATCTCTATAGGCCTTATTTTATTTAAACCATTTATATTAAAGCTTTATATAATACGCATAGCTATATTTAGTTATATATAATATATATTAGATTTTACCTCCTAATTATATATAATAACTAAAAGTCTCGTAATACTAAAAGACGACTAAGTTAAATATCCATATTATAATAATTTAATATATTTTAAATATTAAGATATCTATTATAAATACCCCTCTTTTAATTCTTAAGAGAACTAATTAGTAGTTAATTTAATATAATACCTTTTGAATAGAAGCTAAAGTTTATAGTTTATAAGACTATTTTAACTTTAAAATAACTATTTATTAAAGTCTCTTCTTAAAGTTTCTTTAAAAGTTATTTTTAAGTGATTTTTTTAGAATTAGGAGGTATTAATAAGCTTTTAAAAGATTTAAACTAAGTACTCTTAAGGGTTTTATTTTTATAGGGGTAAGTTATAAAGAGGATTAATAATTCTTTATAAATATAACTAAAGAGGTTTATATAAAAAGTATTATAGATTTTATAGAGAAAAGTCTAAAAGCTTATATAACTTTCTATAATTTTTATATTTTAAAGACTTAAGAATACTAATATAAATAGTTAAACTAAGTCTATATAATATTTCAAATCTTTAGGTATATAAGTAAAATTCTCTAAAATTAATACTACTATATAGAAGAAGATATCATAATATAAATTACAGGTTTCTATAATTATTTTGATATTATAAATAACTTATACTTCTAAAATACTACTTTAGTATATTAAAAGATATTTTAGTCTTCTAGGTTTAAATATCTAATTATAAAAATAGTAATTAAACTATAGTTTTAGAAATAGTAAGATATTATATATAAAACTTAAAGAGTTGATTATATTCTTTCTATTATTAGAATATTTTGAATTTATAATTTTATAATTTTATTAGCTTTCTTATTAATTAAAT
>AMCV02000021.1:1289695-1304107 GCA_000350065.2 Colletotrichum orbiculare MAFF 240422 | reverse complement strand
TTTATATTATTAGTAGATTCCTAATAGAAGTATTATTTTAAGAGAAGTAAAGACTTATAGTAATATTTTAATATTAAGGTTATTTGAGATCAAATAGTATAATAACTATAGCTCTTATAAGTAGTATATATTAAGAAGCTTTTTAAATATTTCACAAAATATATCAAATATATCAAATATTTTCAAATCTATTTAAAAACTAAAGAGTTCTTCTTATAGTATAATTAAGCTTCCTATATAGAAATTAAATACTATTAATAAGATATTGACTTTATTAATTATACTATAGTTATAATAAGATTAAATATTATTTATATAGTAAGTTAATTATTATACTCCCATTAAAGCCCCTTAGATAACTATTATATAGAGGTTAAATAAATAATATAATACTTTAGTAAGATAAAGAGTTTCTATTTTAAGTTTAACTGTAAAGCTAGAGATCTATTTAAAAGTTTATAAGGTATTCTAAGTACTAGCTTTAGAGATAATAGGAATAACTAAAAGAGTTTTTAAATATATACTATATACTTTTTTAGAGGTTTAATAGTATAGTAAGTTAATAGATAAGATATTATTACTATTTTAATAACTAAAGTAAAGCTTTTAATAATATTCTAAACTATTTAAGGAGTAATTTATACTAGCTACTTTATTATTATATTTTAAATAGACCTTATGATAAATATATTTAGTAGAAATGAGATATTTAAACCTTACCCCGTAGTCTGAATCTAATATAATAATTAGTAAACAATATATTTTATAACTACTAAAATAATATAATTATGTTTAAGCTATAATATATAGATACTTATAACTACTAGTTATAATAAGAGGTTTTATAGGAGTAGTTTAAGATTAAATATATATTTTTAGGAGATTTTATAGTTAATAAATTTATAAACCTTCTATAAAGCTATTAGTTTAGTATCTTTATTATATAGATTAATATAATAGCTTAGTTAAACAATTTCAAATTATAATAAGAAGAAGAATTTCAAAAAAGTTGTTAATATTTAAAGATTCTCATAAGACCTTTAGTTACTATTTAGAATCTATAAATCTTAAGTTATAAGAAAAATAAGGTTAAATAAGAAGCTTAGGAGTACTAAAAGTACCTTTTAGTTAATAAAAAGTATTGAAATAACCTATTAATACTATTCTTCTTCTTATTATAAAAATAGAAATTTAATAAAAGTAATAAAATAATAAAAGGAGTTTCTTATAAGATATAAATAGAAGGTTTAATTAGTATTACTTAAAAAGGCTAGCCTATAAGTAGAACTTCTAAAACTAAAGGGGTATATGAGGAATAACATACTTAAGAAGCAGAATTTATACTAATTAAACTTTAGGTTTTAATACTATCTCTATAGGTCTTACCCTATTTAAATCATTCGAAATAGAGCTTTATATAGTATGTATAGCTACGTTTAGTTATACATAATATATACTAGACTTTACCCCCTAATTACATGCAATACCTTTTAGTTACTTATAGTTTAAAAAGGGCTTGCCTAGCCTAAAAGAAGTAGTACTAACTATTTATTACTACTTATTTCGTAATAAACAAAGTATACTATTTATTTAAAAACATTATCATATATTTAGAAAGCTACTTTCTCCTAATCTACTTTATTAACCCTAGTTTTATACAATGTAACAATAATATCAAATTTAATATACGAATAAGTTATAGTAATCTTTTAGAATATTTCTAATATACAAAAGAGAGAGTAATAGTCTTTCTTTATAATTATATTGAGAACTTTGTAATCTATATAGAAATATATCTCTCTATTTAGTTTTCTTATAAAAAACAACTAAAGTACTAATAAAAGGGCTACTTATTTTAATAAACCTCTTATTAAATAAGTCTTCAGAAATCTTCTTAAGTATTAGAAGTTCTTCTTATGATATATTATAAAGGGGTTTTTATAAGAAGTTGGATTTCTATTTCTTATTATTAGGAACTAGTAGAATATAATAATTTATTTTTAATTAACTAGGGAATAGTTAGTATATTATATTCAAATAGAAGAAATCTAAGAACTCTTTTAAAATACCTATAGAAATATAATCCCTTAGGTTTACTTCTACTTTTAGAGCTAATACTTTCTTAATGTTGAATAAGTTAATAGATATAACCTAATAAGAACTTAATATCTTATTAATATATTATATCATATAATAGTAGATAAATATAAATAAATTAGTATTTAATAAGTAAGCTAATTAAATCTCTTTAAGTCTTATTAGTTTATTTTAATATTCTAGATATATCATTATACTATTTCCCTTATATATTATCTATTAAGCTTTAGTATTATAAATTATATAGTTATTTTCTATCTATAGGTATTTGAAATATAAAAATAACTAGAGACTTTCTATAATATAAATATAGATTTTCTGTTCATAGCTACTCACTTCTAATATTAAAATAGTTATTTCCTAAGTATTACTGAGTAATAGGTTAATAGTATATCTTTTTATCTATTTCTGTAATTTATTAACTAATAGGAACAAAAGGTCTTTATAAAAGACATATTAATTATAATATAAGTATTACAATTTATATTAATAAGTATATTAATAGAGTAACTTCTATTAATTCTAATCTAAATAATAGTTAACTACTAGCTAATTATTTATTCCTTTTCTTATTATTATATTTATCTTATTATTTCTATTTCTATTAGCTCTAAAGTTGAATTTTACTTAAAGTTATTCTTTTCTTAAATCCTTATTATTATTAAGTAGGGGAGTATTACTCCTCTAGTTATCTTTAGTATAATCTATAGTAGTTATAGTTTCTATGATATTTATGATAGTCTTTTTATATCTTTATACTATATAATCCCTATAGATATAGCCTTCCTTATTATACCTAAAATATTAGTAAGTATTCTAATAGTTCTCAATATACTCCGTAAGGGTAGAAGAAGAATTATTAGAATTATAGTATTATTATTACTCTTTAAGTATTCTTTTTCTTATAATGTTACTTTTTATATTAGAAGTAGTAGGTTTCTAATAACATAACTGGTAATAAGTAGGTATGTCTTTTATATATTTAAATTTCCAAGTTATATCTCAAGCCTTTAATAATTAAAGTCTATATTTAGTAGGAAAGTTAATTATAATAAGTAACTCCTTAAAATAAAGAGTAATATAGCTTTTAATGAAAAGATTTAAATTATATCTAATTATATGTATTTTTAGTATTAATTAGAATTCTTTAAAATAAACTAAGAAAATAATTAGATATTTATTATACTTCTATTAGAAGCTTCATAGTGAGGTAATAATATAAAGCCACCCATCTTAGTCTAAATAAGTCTTATTCAGATATTTATAACATTAGTTAGATTATAAGCATTCTTTTAGTATTCTAACTATATAAAACATTTAAACTACTTATTAATAATTAGAATTTAGATAGGAATGGATTAAATATTAATACTCCTAATTCTTATTAAAGAAGTAATAATTAATCTTAAGTTTAATTTCTATCTATTAAGTCTATATTTAGTATTCTTTCTACTTATTTAAAAACCTTAGGAGTAGGAGAAAAGACTTCTTCTAATAATTAATTATTAGTAGAAATATAGTAATATTATTAATCTTAAGAATTAGTATTTCAATAGATGTCATTTTAAAAGTTATTAAGGTATTTAAATATAAGTTAGGAATAGTTATTATAACAATTACTTAGGGATTATTACTTATCATAATATTTTATCTTATTAATTTAAATATAAGTTTATTAATCTTTTAGTAGAAAAGGCTTAAAGTATATAATAATCATTATTAAAATAATTTACTTATAAGATTACTACTTATAGGAATATCTTAAGAAGCTTTAATACTTTCTATTATTCTTTATATTAATTAGTTAGTTATTTATTATATAGTATTATATCCTAAGAGTTTTCTTAACTAAATTATATTCTCAATTAGTAGGAAGTTTGATTCTACTTAGTATTATCTATATAGTAAATAGAACTAAGTTTTAAATATATAAAAAGCTAGACTTAGGCTTATTTAATTATAAGTAGTATAAAATACTATTTATTTAGAACTAAGGGGTAAAAGAGAGGTTTTTATAAATACTTAGAAAGGTCTATATATATAGTACTACCTAAAGGTTTATTAAAGCTCTATTTAAGTGGGAAGGTTAACGTTAGATATTTAGGTATAACTCTAGCTAGTTATCTAGGCGTAGCTTATAATAGTAATATACTTTCTATATTTATTAGTAATTATATTAACTAACTATGTTTACTACCTAAGGTTTTCTCTATTTGAATAGTTTCTTAGTATTAATAGTATCTATAGGGTTTATAAGGTAATAGCTAATCATTAAGTATAGCTATTCTTAAAGAGTTCATAAGAAGTATATGACTTTAAGTAGATCAAAAACCTTCAATACAACTATATTAATAATATAAATACTTTATATAGCTAAGATGAAGTAATCAAGAGGCTTTCTATCAAAATACTCTAATGACTAATACTAAACCTATTTATTACTTTCTAGAAGTCTTTAAATAATATCTCTAATACATTACTAATAGTAATAATATCTAAAAGAAAGCTTAGATTATACTAACTTTATTATTAAAGTAATTAATTTCTTATAGAATATATAGTATTTAAAGACTTACTAATTATATTAAATATTAATAGCTATTACTTTCAAATAAATATTTCTCTATAGTGAAAATGAATAGTTTAGCCTAATATCTTACTAATAATCTGATTTTTATAACTACTAAAAAGGGATAACCTTTATAATTAGAATAATATAGGAAGTAATATTATATAAATATAATTTAACTTCTTTAAATTTACTAATTATAATCCAAATCTCAGTATTTCTATAGCTCTTGATAAATATAAGCTTTATATTATATTAAATATAGTCTTTTATAAGAGCCTTTTAGAAGTTTTACAGTATTCGATATTTAGAAGATATAAGTTGAGATATTTAAATTACAAATAAAAGTGCTTTAGAGGAAATACTATTGAGGTTTCTCTTCATAATATACTTACTATATAATCTTATAATATAGCTACTTTGGTTAAAAAGCTAGATATATAGTTATTATTATTTAACACTTTGAGTTTTTCTTAAGAAGTCTAAGTTTAAAACTAGTAACTATTTAACTCTCTTTTAATTTGAAATATTTAATATTGAGCTCTATAAATTAACTAAAAATATATATAATAGTGATATATTAAAGTAGAGCTTGATTTATACTTTAGAAAATATAGAGACTCATCTTAATCTTAAAAGTATCTCTTATTATTTTAAGTATTTAAAATTATAATTAGAACTTCTTTTATAATATTAGAAGTATTATAACTAATCTTATTATATAAGAAGACTTTAGGGAAATATTATATTACCTTTATAATAATTCAAATAGTTTTATTTAGAAATATAAAGTTCAAATAATTTTAAATTATAAATATATAGTTTTATATATAGGACTTAACTAGCTAAAAGGCTAATAGAATTATTAAATTATAAATCTAAAGTATTTTAATAGTAAAAGGAATATAATTAACTATTTAAGCTTTATATATAATACCTTATTATTTCTAAAGTTATATTTTAGTTAGTAATTGTATAATAAGATATTTAAGTCTAGGGAATGAAAATGTCTTATATTATATTAAATTAGTAGCTTAAAAATATAAATCATTTATAATATCAAAGTAATTATATAACTAGTAGTTTACATTATTATATTTTCTTCTATATAGTAATATTAATATTAAAACGGCTTATTTATATATCTAAAGATTTAAGTTATTATATAGGCTTAATTTAACTACCTATATTAATATTCTTTAATTCTTAAAATATAAAAGTTATAGAAGATTATATAAACCTTGAGACTTCTCTCTATAAAGTGTATAATATTTCTTATATAAATTCCTTTAGTAATATCTACTAGGAGTTATTAATCTTCTTTATAGTCTACTTCTATAGAAATAAAACTTTTAAGAATTTTTAATTAAGATATTTTAAAGACTTATTAATACTATTAAGTATTTGGAAAATTACTTAAGAGTAATTTCTAAGAAGACTCTAAAAGAAAACCTTAATATATAATTACCTTAAAGTTAAGATAATCCTATAACTTATAAGACTTAGCTTCTATTTAAAAACTATTATATTAAATAAGTTACCTATTAGTTCTTTTATAAATTAAAAAAGGATATTTTTAATAGATATCTTAATATTTAGGATATATTAAATCATTATTATATATATCTTTAGCCTAATAATTCTTTAGTACTATAAAACTCTCACTCATTATTTTTAATTAGAAAGGTACAATCTGGTCTATATTATATATAACTAAATATAGCCATATATATTACGTCAAGCTTTATTTTAAATACTTTAAATAGGGTGAGACTTATAGAAATAGCGCTGGCGCCTAAGGTTTAGCTAGTATAAACTCTACCTTTCAAGCATATTATTCCTAATAATATTCATTAAATAAAAACACCTTTTAGCTACTTATAATACTATAAAACGGCTTGCCTAGCCTAAAAAGGTAGTATTAACTACTTATTACTACTTGTTTCATAATATCTATAATATTAATATATTATTTAGAGATTTCTAATAATATTTCAAAGTACAAAGTAGTCTGAAATATATAAATAGTAAATCTTATAATTCATTACTTTATATAGAATTTAGATATAAAACTCTATAATTACTTTTTTATTAATAGATCTCTTACTATTATATAATAAAGTAATATTAGAAAGATTAATTATAACTTAATATTAGTTTATCCAGAGAGTAATATATACTATACATAATTTTGCTATATAAATATAATGTAGTATTATAACGATTTACTATTATGATTATTCTTACTTTATGTTGTATATAACGTTATATAAGACTCTAAACTTACAATATAGTAATTATTTATTAATTAGTATTTCATGGGCTATAGCTAGTGCTAAATGCTTAGTATCTATTATTAATAAGATATAGAAAGTATACTACTGAATATATAATAGTATATACAGTTATTATATATTCTAAAGTATAGTATAACTAATAATACTACTATTTATCTTAAAGTATTCTTTTATATTTCTTTGAAATTCTATCTTAATAATATCTTTATATTTAATATACTATTAGGCTAGCTACTTCTTACTTTTATACCTTTATTCTACTTTCACAACAGCTCATATTTCTACTTCTCTAATTATAATTATACTTATATTGACTACTCTTAAGATAATATTTCTTTAGTTCTAGTACATTTAATTTATAGTAATAATAATCTCAATATTACCTTTTAGATACTTTACTATTATTTAATATATTTAAAAAGAATAAAGAAAGTTTAAAAGCTTATTATACTATAAGTTTTAAAATAGACTATAGAGTAAAGTGAATATCTATGATAATATGATTAGTAGTTAATATAGAAGGTAATACATACGATATATAATCTTACCATATAGGTACAAACTAGTATTTTAGTCATTTATCATTATTCTAGTTATTTATTATTATTATTATTATTATATTATATGGCGTGTAGCATTATATAAGGCTCTAGATCTACAGTATAGTAATTCCTTACTAATCACTATATATTTAGCTATAACTAGTATTAGATGCCTAGTATTTATTATGAGTAAGGCGTAGAAAGTATACTACTCTATATATAGTAATATATATAATTACTATATACCTTATAATATAGTATAACTAATATTAGTAATCTTTCTTTATACTATATATCCTAATATCTATCTATTTATTTAAAAAATAGTACTTTTAGCAATCTATATTCTTTGATTTTAATAGTATTTAGATACCTATTTATTTATTCTAATAAGGTTACCTATCTTTCTATTATAATAGTTATATAATTTGAATTGATAAATTTCTTAAAGATATAATTTAATATACCCTTTATAAAAACATTAGTAATATTATTATTTTTATTCATTTATTATATTTTATAGAACTTTTTGTATTTATATAACTACCTTAATACTATAATATTAGTTATAAGGTATCTTTTATTAGTAATATTAAGTTTTATAAGGCTTTTATAAAGTAAATATTAGTTAATAGATATAATAGTCAAAATCTAAAGGAGCTTTTAGTATTTGAAGATCTTCTCAAATAATATAGCTATAATATGAATAAAGTATATACTAATTATTATAATATAAATTTCTAAAGTAAGCATACTTCTAAGAATTCTTTTATTTTTAATAGAAGAATAATATATAAGATTACTATAAAAGTCAAACTAGCTATTATTAATAGTAGTCTCTTAATTTAAAGTTATTATCAATCTTGATTAAGATGAGAAGTTAGTATTCTTGATAAATAAGTTATTTATGAAAATATAAGAATATATTTTCAAAGAATTAAGTAGTATAAAGTTAAGACTTTAATTAAAATACTGAATTTACTACTTAAGATACTTATTAAATATAGTAGTATTATTATTAGAGAACTATTATCTTTATATTATATAAGAGAAGTTAGATAGTACTTCTAATTAGTATATTAAAACGAAGTATACCCTATATATATATTGTTTAAGATATATCTTTTTAAGTATTTTAAATATTATATACATATGTATAAGAGCTAGCTTTTACCCTTAGTATTTTTGGTATAAGTAGAAGGTATTACTATTAAGTAATAAGATACCCCTTTTAAATACTAATAATACTACTTTTAAAAAAGCTTTCTTAGGCTTAGCCTGGAATAAGGCTTTTTAGAACTCCTTATTCTATAATAGTACTTATAACTAATAATAACTAGTTATAGAAACTGTAAGAACTTACTATAAAGTTAAAGAAAGCTGATTAATACTTAGATATATTATAATAGATATTTCTAAGTTAGAAGGAGAAGTTAATATATCTATATAGACATTTAATAAGAAGGCTTTCTAAATATATATAAACTTTCATATAAGAGTTTAAAAGACTTAGAGTTTCAGCTATAATATTTTAAAATATACAATTTTACTAATTAGAAAGATATAATAATTGATCTTTGTTATTTTTAACATAGTTTCTAATATAGCCAGTTTTCTTTTTAAACTATAGATTAAGAATTAGATTATTTAAACATTTAAAGTAATACTTAAGAGTCCAATCTTTCAATATAATTAAAAATATACAAGCCTATATATAGTATGAAATATTCAATCTAAAATAGTAATTATGAAAAATATAAATCTTTATCTCATATATATTATATAAACTTCTGCTATATTCTATACTTTGATTATATAGCTTTATGAAATCTATAGTATATTTAATTATAGTATTATTAAAAAGAATAGTAGAAGTAATATCTAAAAAGTATTGAAATTATCTTAGGGACTATAGGTTGTTATATTTATAATTTACCTCTTATATATATAGAGGCTTTATATTAAAAGCCTATATATTCATAAGGCTAATAAAAGAGGTAAGGAGTATAGTATTAATATTATAAATATAAGAATGAACTAGCTATATTACTACTACCCTTCTTCTACTACTTATAGGCAAGCTATAGTAAATTTAATCTATTAAATTTCAGATTTAGCCTTATAGAGAGGTAAAATAATCCTTTTTTCTTCTTTTATAGAATCTTTGAATTATTAAAGAAAATTCTTAAGATATTATTTAAAAGTATTATAATATGTATTAGTTTTAGTAATCTCTTTTAATATCTAAAGGATGAATGAATCCTATTAAATAATTTAATATAAAATATTAAAAGTCCTCTTATTATTTATATTAATCTTAATATTATAGAAGAGAAGATAATTTTAAGTATATTAAGTAATTTGAATATCTATAAATTGCTAAATTATAATAAATGAAGTTTTAGAATTATGTTTGAATATCTAAAAGAATTTATAACTATAAAACTTTAAATAATTATACAATATTACTTAATATACTAAAAAAATTAAAAGTATTAAAATATCTCTATTCATAATATTCTTATATTTAATATCTTAGATCTATTTAAATAGTATTAGATTTAAATATTAACAGATCTTTATAAATATAGGAATATTACTTAATACTACTATGTTAGGGCGCACTAGTGGCCCCTAGCTAGGCTACTACTTAGTTATCCATAAGAGGGGTATTTAGATATAAGAAGACTGGGACTATAGGTATAAGGGGTCTGATTTAAATATATTAATAACCTTATATCTATATTAAGGCCCCTATATAGATCTATTACTTAGTTACTATATTATCCCTAATATATTTAAATCTCTATCTATCCTTAGAGGCTCTAACTAGTAAGTTATATAGGGGGCATTAATACAGCTATAGTAGCAGTTTAAACTTTAGTAGGTACAGTATTGATGAAGTTATTACAAGAGAGGTAAGCATAATAGAGAAATACTAGTATAGCAGAAATAATAACTTCAACTATATAGCATTAATAAGGTTACTATAAGAAGCTATAGTATTAGGATTATTAAGAGAAGTATATGAGAGGGATATTAATATAGCATTAGTATAATAGAAGTGGCGACTTTAATATAAGTAATACTACTTAACTATAATGACGAAGTTGTTATAAGAAGCTACGTATAAGGCTACTATAGAAGTACTAAAATATATATATAAGTATAAGTAATATAGAGATTTTGATATATATAATATTAATAAGGTTTTTATAAGAAGCTATAGCGAGGTTATTACAAGAGAGATACTAGTATAATACTAATACGATAAATAATGAGACTTTGATATATATAGTATTAATAAGGCTATTATAAGAAGCGACTATTAGAAGCTACTAATATTAAGTCTATTAAGAGATTAAGAACCTATAGGAGGGGTATTAGTATATATATAGATATAGAGATTTTGATATATATAGTATTAATAAGGCTATTATCTAAAGTTATAAATATAGAACTACTACTAGAAACCACTAATATTAGAACAATTAAGAAAGTAAGAGCTAACTAGAGGAGTATTAATATATGCTATAAGTATAGGGGTATAAGGTAAGTAGAAGTTCTGAGGTTTTTAAGGTAGCTACTTTATAGTTGCTATTTTAAAAGTATTAGAAAGCATTTAGGGGTATATATTGTATAGTTATATATGGCTATAGATACAAGTTACTAAAAGGCACTAGGGGTATTTATAGTAATGTGAGTAAGTAGTAAACTATAAGTATAATAGATAATATCCCTATAATTAGACGTGAGGAAGAAGTCCTTCTAGTATCCTTATTACTAAAGAAGACTAATTACTTAGGAAGATATTAGAGTAATTAAAGTATAGTTATAATTAGAATATATTTAAAAGGTTAATATTAGCTAGAATTACTAGTATTAGGAGGCTAGATATAAAGTCTAAAAGGAACCTTCAGGTTTTAATTAAAGAAGGAGTATTAGAAGGTTACTATTTCTAGTATTCTATAGTTAGTTATAAGAGCTTTGAGGCTATAAGAGCTTTGAAGTTATAAAGATTTAAGAGAGAGTATAACTAAGGTCTAATAGAAGGAGAGTAAATTTGAATTTATAAGAAATTTACAGTTATAAAAGTATAGCTTCTTAGGGGGGGAGATAATAACTACTATGAGGCTATAAGGTTATATATTCTAGATAAATATTATATTATCTATAGTATAATAGCTAAGGCAGCTATATAGCAGCTAATATTACTAATAATCTATAGAGAAACTATAGACTTTATAATATTTAACACAGGGATTATTAGAAGAGCGTTAGAATAGTAATAAGAGGCTAATAGTATATAAGAGGTTTTAATAATAAGAAGTTATAGTATAACTTTAAGTAAGAGGGGGATTACTAGAAGAATAGTAATAATAGTAATAGTATATAGTATGGCTTTAAGCTTTATAAGGAGATTACTAGAAGAGTAGTAGTAATAACTATAGTATATAGTTATAATAGTAATATTAATAGTAATATATAAGAGGCTTTAGTAAAAGTAAATTAGTAGTATATAAGAAGTTTTAGTAATAAGAAGTTATAGTAATAAGAGGTTATAGTAATAAGAGGTTATAGTAATAAGAGGCTATAGTAATAAGACGGTATGGTATAGTTTTAAGCGAAAGAGAGATTATTAGAAGAATAGTAGGGTAGTAGTAGTAGTAGTAATAACATAAGGTATAGCTTTAAGCTTTATAAAGAGATTATTAGAAGAGTAATAGTAATAGTAATAACAATAATATATAAGAAACTATATTAATAGAAGTAATAAGAGTAGTATATGAGAGATAATATTAATAAGAGTAATAAATAAGAAGCTATAGTAATAAGGAGCTAGTAGTATATAAGAGGCTATATTAATAAGAGGCTATATTAATAGAAGTAATTATAGTAGTATATAAGTAGTTTTAACAACAAGAGGCTAGTAGTATATAAGAGGCTATAGTAATAAGAAGCTTTTGAAAGATTATATAAATAGTACTATTCTTCTTACTATAGGGATAGAGGTTTAATGAGGGTACTATTAGGAATAATATACTTAAAGAGTAGAATTTATACTAGCTAAACCTTAAGTATTAGTATTATCTCTATAGGCCCCCTCTTATTTAAACTACTTAAACTAAATCTTTACGTAATATATATAACTATATTTAATTATATATAATACACACTAGATTTTACCCCCTAATTATATATAATAATTAAGTGTCTTATGATACTAAAGAGCTATTAAGCTAAAAGCACATATTATAATAGCTTAATATATCTTAAATATTAAAATATCTACTTAAAATAACCCTCTTTTAGTTTTCAAAAGGGCTAATTAGTAGCTTATTTAGTATAATACTTTTTAAATAAAAGCTAAAACATATGACCTATAAGACTACTTGAATTTTGAGATAACTACTTACTAAAGTTTCTTTTTAAAGCCTCCTTAAAAGCTACTCTTAAGTAACTTTCTGAAAGCTAAGAAATATTAATAAATCTTTAAAATATTTAAATTAGATACTTTCAAAAGCTCTATTTTTTATATAAATAGGCTATGAAGAGAATTAATAACTCCTTATAGATATAACTAAAGAAGTTTATATAAAGAATATTATAAATCGTATAAAAAAGAATCTAAAAGCCTATATAGCTTTTTAAAACCTCTATACTTTAAAAGCTTAAAAATACTTATATAAATAGTTCAGCTAAACTTATATAATAACTTAAATTCTTAAATATATAAGTGAAGTATTTTAATATTAATATTACTATATAAAAGAAGATATAATATTATAAACTACTAATTTCTATAACTACTTCAATATTACAAATAACTTATATTTCTAAAATACTACCTTAATATATTATAAAATACTCCAGTCTTCTAAACTTAAATACCTAATTATAAAAGTAGTAATTAAAGTATAGTTTTAAAAATAATAATATATTATATATAAGGCTTAGATAACTAACTATATTCTTACTATTACTAAAATACTTTGCATTCATAATCTTATATGTTTATTTTTTTATTATTAATTAAATCCTATAAATAAAACTATATATTTATAATTTAAAGCTATTTAAACTCTAAACTTCTAGATAAAGTTATTTTAGCTATTATCGAAGTAATATAATATCTCCTTAAGGTCTTCTTATATAATAAGATTAACTATAATATCTTTAATATTATAATAGAAGTTCTAACTACTATTTAAAATATTTAAAATAATAAGAAATATTTTTAAAACTTAGATAGACTTCTATACTTTTTAAAGTATAAATAAAACTATACTTTGATATATTATTACTATATATACCTCTAGTTAACTTATACAAACTAAATATTAAACATTTTAACTAAAGAGAAAATTCAATAATTATTAACCTTGAATCTAGACTTCTTAAAAAGAATTCAAACTTTTAAGTAATAATAACTATATAATTAGCTTTCTATATAAAATAGCTATAATATTATATAATAAATATACTATAAAGAAGCATTTTAATAATATCTTCTCTAAGGTTCTTTTCTCCTTAATTCAAATATTTTAATTTATATCTTCTGAAATATAAAATACTTTATAACTATTTAGAAAGCTCCTGTAAGAAACTATAATTAATATAGTATAAAACCTATATTTATTAAGAACTATAAAAATACTAAAATCTTTATTATAACTGAGAAAAATAAAAAAGTCAAATTATATTTATATAATATTACTTTCTATACTACTATAGCTATAAACCTTATCTCTTTTTAATAATTATAAAAGTAGAACTACTAATAAGATATTAAGCCAAATTATTCATTTTTATCAAATTAAATACAATACTGAAATAATTAAAACTATAATAATAAGTAACTAAATAGTCAACCTACTTATTTAGGCTAATAAAAATAGAAAGATTA
>AMCV02000021.1:1258033-1270892 GCA_000350065.2 Colletotrichum orbiculare MAFF 240422 | reverse complement strand
CTTTATATTAGTTTATAAAAAAAGATAGATTAAAATATTAAAAAACCCTATAGAAATACTAATCTTATTTATCTTGAAAAAAAGAAATAAGTTAAAACTATATATACTATAGAAATCTAAATAATATTACTATTAAGAACTACATATTACTACTATTTATTAATAAGATTTTAAACTATTTAAGAAGAACCTTATAATTTACTAAACTAGATCTAAAAGATATATACTACTAAGTTTATATATAGCTAGGAGATAAATTGAAAATAGTATTTTAGATATAGTATAAGTATTCTAAATATTATATAATATTATTCAGTTTAGTAAGCACTTTAATAACCTTCTAAATTTATATTAATAATACTTTAGTAAGTTTTATAAATATTATATATATTATCTATTTAGATAATATCTTAATATTCACTAAAACTAAAGAAGACTATATAGAAATAGTAAAAGAAATATTAAGCTAGTTATTAACTATAAGGCTTTATACTAACCTAGAAAAATATAAGTTTTATATATAAATAATTAAGTTCTTAGGATTTATTATCTCTCCTAAAAATATAACTATAGAAGAAGAGAGAATATTAGTAATTAAAAAGTAATTATTACCTACTAGTATTAGAGAGATCTAGATTTTCTTAGAGTTTATAAGGTTCTATAGGAGATTTATTTGGGATTATTTTAAAATATATATTAGACTTACTAACTAGCTAATTAAATAGGTAAATAAGGAGGAAATAATACCCCCTAAGGTAATTAAAACCTTTAAAGATCTATAGGATAAATTTACTTAAATACTTATTTTATAATATTTTAACCTAATCTTTCTAATTTATATAGAAATAGATACTTCTAATTTTACTATAAAGGTAATAGTTATCTAACTAGAAGAAGAATAGTAATAATTACCAACTTACTTCTTAAGGAAATTAAAAGGAGTAGAGTTAAAATATAATATACTAAAGGCTAAACTACTTGCTATTTATAAAGTAGTATTTATATATAAGTACTACTTTTTATATTTATAATATAAAGTTACTTTTATTATTAATTACTTAAGTTATTAGTATTTAGTAGTAGAATCCTAGCTTAATAGCTATTAGATAAGACTCTTTTAAGATATATTATTATTTAATTATATTATTAATTACTGATTAATGAAATAAAAAAAGTCTATTAAGATAATTAGATTATTAACTAATAGAAAGAAAAACCTAAAGAGCTAGAAGTATTTTTTTAAAAAAACTTCTTAAGTTAGTTTTTAGATAGAATAATAATAGTATCTTTCTAAAGCTAAAAGTTAATAGTAAACCTAGAAAATATTATTCTAGAGAGACTAGAAGGAATATTAGAAGAAGAAATCCAATAAGTATAATAAGAAATTACTATTAGGAGAAGAGAAAGATTATACTAAAAGGGTAATAGTTAGTCTATTAATAAACAAAAGAGGGGTAAAATTCTAAAGTAAACTAGTTATTTTAAATAAATATTAACTTTAAGTCGACCTACTAATAGTTTTCTATAATAAACCTTTAGGGGGGTATTTAAATATTATTAGAATACTTAAGAGGTTAGAATAGATATATTAATAGAAATCTATAAGAAAAAACATTATAGAATATATATTAAAGTATATAATATACTAGTAATTAAAGTTTTAATACTACTTCTTATATAGTAAATTAGTATTCTTATTAATACTTACTAGCCTATAGTAATATATTAGTATAGACTTTATTATTAAATTATTTAAGTCGATTAGATTTTTAGGGAAAAACTATAATAGTATATTAATAATAATTAATTAATTTATAAAATATGTATTCTACTTACTAATAAAAGAATCTCTAATAGTAGACAAATTAGTAGCCCTCTTAGTAAATAATATCCTCCTTAAGTATAGATTTTCTCAAATTATTATATCTAATAGAAATTTGCTATTTACTAGTAGAATTTAGATTTTTATTACCTACCTACTAGCTATTAAGAGGAAACTAGATATAATATACTATTTATAAATTAATAAGTAAATAGAATAGTAGAATTAGAATATAGAATACTTCTTAAACATAATAATTAATTTTAATTAAAATGATTAAGTAAAATAGTTATTTATAGTTAAATTTATTTATAATATTTCAGTTTATAATACTACTAGGGTTATACTAGTAGATATTTTAATAAGCTACTTATTAAAAAAACCTTATAATAGTTCTTTAGAAAGTATTAAACTTAAAGTAATTCTTATAGTAGAAGAAAAAATAAGATATTTCTAGTTATATTAATAATAACTAAAAGTCTTATTAGAAGAAATAAATAAAAGATATACTAAGTAGTATAATAAAAGAAGGAAGTAGTTAGACTTTAAAATTAATGATTATATATTACTATCTACTAAGAATATTTAATAAAAATAACTAGTTAAAAAACTATTTAATAAATATTTAAGATTATTTAGAATAGTATAAGTAGTTAATAGGAAATAAGTATTTAAATTCAACTTAGATAAAAAATATAGGATTTATAATATTCTTTCTTTATTATAATTAGAAAAGTATAGAAGTAATCTATTAATACTTTCAGTAATCCTTGTTAAAGATTTAAGAGATAATATATATAAGGTTGATTATATAGTAAATGATAAAAAGCTATAAAGAAACTATTAATATTTAGTTAAATAGAAAGGGTATAAAGTAGAGGAAAATTCGTAGGAATTTTAATAGAATATATTATTAGAATTAAAGTTAGAATATAAAGAGGGTTTCCTAAAGATTATTAATAAGTTATAAGGAGAGTAATATATTTAGGTTATTAGTAAAATAAGGCTAGAAAACTTATATTAGTCTAAAGGCTAAAGCAAAAATATAATAAAGCCTAAAAGTAATAATTAATTTTTAAAAAGAAGAAATATATAGAATATTAAAAAGGGACTAGGAGAATACTAGCTTACTTAGTGTTATTATTATTACTTTTTTTATTATTGTTATTTCTATTTCTACTATTTTCCTTATTATTATTGTTATTATTAACCTACTTAGAAGTCTTAAGGGTTAGAGAATATAAATTAAAGATATTAATATTAAAAAAAAATATTAGTAAGTAGGGGGTTATTAAAATAGTACTAGAGGGGTAAAAGAATATTTATAATATAAGAATAAGTTGAAAATTACTCTAGAAAGATAGTCTAGAAGCTTATAAAAATAGTAGTTTATATTTTAATAGTATGAATTTATACTTTTTAGGCCTACTAAAAGGTAGTAGTAGTTTTTATACTTTTTTCTAAAAAGTAATTATATTGCAAAGTAGTAGTAACTATAGACTTAGTAGCTATAAGCTAATACTTATAAACTAGCTATTCTACTTCCTTATCTTTAGCTTTATATTTAATATTAGATTTATTAATATAGGAAACTTTAGCCTAAAAGGCTTTATAAATAGTAACTTAAGCTTTCTTAAGATCTTCTTATACTAATAATTAGTAAGAGAATACTAAGGGATAATAATATAAATATCTTATTTCAATATTATAAATAGTAGTAAGAAAGTTAGTTTTAGATAAAAGATTATTAAAAACATATTATAAAGTAAGAATTATAGGAGTAGTAATATGAGTAGCTTAAGGAGATATTAGAATATACTTTATATTTATAGGAATAACTTATAAGAAGAAGGATAGGAATATATTAAAATATATTTTCTATTATATATAGTAGTATAATAAGAATACTTATTATTAATATTTAAAATAATTAGTAGAAATAGGAAAAAAGAAATAGTAGAGATATATTAGTAGTCTTATAGTAGAAGGGGGGTAATAAGGAGTAGCTAGTTAGTTTCTAGGTAGCTATAAAATAGAAGTAATAATAATAAGGGATAAGGTATATAAGTTTGTTATTATTATTATTATTATTAGTTACAAAGATATAAAGGGTATATAATAATTTAGTAGCTTCTTTCTTTAAAGTAGTAGCTCTTTTTCAAATAGGAATAAGAAGAATAAGTAGTAGAAGAGTAGGAATAGGAGTAATAGGGGTAATAGGAGCAGTAGGAGTAGTAGGAGTAAATATTATAATTATTATTATTATTTTTAATAACCTAGAAATAAAGTTATTAATAAAGGAGAAAATAAGGGTAATTTATATATAACATTGAAAATTCGAATAACGAAAAAAGCCTTCTTTTAGTTAAAAGTAGTTAAAAGCTTCTTTAAAATAGAAGATAGTAAAATTAATAATAAAGAAGTTACCTATAAGTTACTAGGGGGGGATAATAGGAATAATAAAAAGAATAATATTAATCTCTAGAGTTAGAAGAATTATAAAATATATACTACTTTAGCCTAGTTAGTAAAAATAATATTCTATAGAATAAGTAGGAATAAGAAACCTATAGGTTACTATTAGGAGAAGCTTAATATAGTTTTTATAAGAATTAAGATATTATAATTATAGTAGATATAAAGTCCTTATAGCTAGAAGTAAGGAAAAAGCCCTTCTAATATTTCTATAATTAAGAAAGACTAGTTACTCTATATAGGGGCTTTAGGTTAACTAGAATATAATTATAATTAGGATATATTTTAAAAAGCTAATATTAGCTAAAACTTAATATTAAGAAGTTAAGATATAAAGCCTAGAATAAATACCTAAGTCCTAATTAAAAAAAAATACTAGAAGGAGAGTAGAATACTACTACTTTATACTAATATCTTAGTAGTTAGGTCTTAAAAATAAAACTTCTAAAAAGGGGAATTATGTTAAGCTACTATAGAAAAAAGGGATACTAAGAGACTACTAAAACTCCTACTTACTAGCTTTAACTATTAGAATAATAGATATTCTAGTAATATAAAGCTTAAATATAAGTATAAAACTATAGTCAAATAAAGAGAAGGCTAAGTTCGAATAGTTATATAGTATAGTATACGCCTATTAAGAAATCCTATTACTTAGTATAAACCTAGCCTAATAATTATCTATAAGAAGGGTATTTCGATATAAGAAGGCTAGGACTATAAGTATAAGGAGTTAGAATTAAATATCTTGATAATTTTATATTTATATTAATATCCCCTATATAGATCTATTACTTAGTTACTATACTATTTCTAATATATTATACGTATTAAAAAGTATTAAGAATAAGTATTTCCCTAAAGATTAATAATTTTAATATTATTATAAATATTTAAGTATTATAAGGAGATTATTATATTTACTTATTTATATAAAAGAAAAGTAATAAGATAGATTTTAAAAAGCTTTATAAGTCTTAAGGAGTTAAAATTAAAGATATTATAAATTTCTGATATTAGAAAAACCTAATACGTCTTAATACGGTTTACCATATTTACTAGATATATTCTAATAAGTAATAATTAAAACTATATAATTAAACTTCTTAAAGAATACTACATAAAATACCTTAATTTGACTAGAGTGAGAGCTTTAATATAATATTACTACTTAGGCTTTATAAAAGCCTTTTTGAAGTATTAATATATTATTTAGAATCTCCTAATTAGAATATTAAAATAAGAAGTATCTAAGGCGCCTAAATAGTAATTCTTATAATCTTTCGCCTTATATAAACCTTAGGCGTAATTTTTATAATTACTTCTTTTATTATAATAAGCCTTATTAATCTGGGGTATAGTAGTATCATAGATAGGTTAACTACTAATTAGTATTAATGAATCTAGAGGATAATATATATTATATATAATCTTACTATATAGATACAAACTAGTATTCTAGTTATTTACTATTATTATCATTATTATTATATTATATAATATATAGTATTATATACAGCTTTAAATTTATAGTATAGTAATTACTTACTAGTTACTATATACTTAACTATAGCTAATACTAGATACCTAATACTTATTACTAGTAGGACATAAAAGGCATACTACTATATATATAGCAATATATATAGTTACTACATATCGTATAGTATAGCGCAACTGACAATAATGTATACTATATACTAAAAGTAATAGAAGATATTATATATAATTAGAAGTCAAAGTCTAATATATACTCTATATGATTAAATATAGCTATATATATTACATAAGACTATTTTTCAATTATTTTAAATCAAGTAAAGCTTATGAATATAGTATTAATATCCAAGACTTAATTAGTATATATTCTACTTCTTAAGTATATTATTTCTAATATATTCTTCTAGCTTTATAAGCTTTACCTCTCTACTAGTTTTTCTTTTAAATAATAATAATTAAACATTCTTTTTATACTTCATAAAAAGCTTCTTTTACAGTCTGTAAAGGGCTAGACCTAGGTCCAGCCCTTTACATAGTTATATTATTTATATTAAAACTCTACTTTTATAGTAAGAAAAATAATATTGCTTATAGATTATTTGAATACTTCTTATTAGCTAGAAGGTATTATAAGTATTTTAATATTTCTAATAGCCTTGAGCTATTTATCTAACTTTATTCTTATTATTAGTTATAATTCATTAATTCTAATTAGTAATTAAAAGCTTTTAGAACTTTTAAATATTAGAAGCTTCTTTTAAAATTCCCCTTCTTATTATAAGATTAAGAAATTTAACTAGTTTATCTAAGTAATCTAAATAACAAAAGTACCAGATTAATAGCTCTAGAGAAACTCTCTAAAACTCTTAGCTATAAGGTTACTTGAGAATATATATTTAACTTTAAAAAACTCTACCTAAGTCTCTTAGCTTAACTAATAATTATAAATTTCTATATATTCTAACTTTATATATAATTATATTACTTTAGTAACTGTAAAGTAGATTATTTACTTCCTATTATACTAGGTGTAAATAGCTAGGTGAGACTTATATGTATTACTTCTACTAATTCTATATATTATAGAGTTTATCTAAAGTATAGTAATAAAGTAGCTAGCAAGATAGCCTCTTAAGCAACTTGGGATAATACTAGAAGCTTTATTTTAATTATTTAAATAATAATAGTATCTTATTTATTAGCTTGCTATACTGTTAGCCCTCGTGAACGTTCATCCGACAGCGCCCCGTCAGACAACAACATCAATCAAATGTTTTGAGCAAGCTCAATTCAGGCGTTCGCACCAACCCTTCCGCACAACCATGAGCGAAAACAACAGTCGGGCGGTCTCCCCGCCGTCAAACGTTGATGATGATCCAGATCTCGCCCTGGCCATTGCCCTATCCCTACAAAGTGGATCTGCTATAGCTGCGAATTTCTCCGACGACTCTTCCTCAGCTCGAGCGGAACCCTCTCTTCCGCCTCCGAAAGTAGGGGCTGGTCGTGCCTTTGGGACGCTGACTCTCGACCGGGAGCAAATGGAGAAGGAACGCCTTGCAAGAGCCTTGAAGCGCTCATCCGAGCAGGCGGGACTGGAAGACGCCGTAGAGAAACCGAAACTATCTCGCCTCGAAGCTCCAAACACATGGGACCCGAGCCTGGGAAAACTAGACTGCTCCGAAAAGTCGGATCATCCCAACGACCCATGTCTGCCCTTTCCAAACGGTATTTTCAAGCGCACCTGGGCACTCGGCCATCTGCGGACTGGTGACGATATCAAGATTGAGGAGGTGTTGCAGAAAGACCGGTTGCAGTTGGCTGTGCTCTCATCTTTTCAATGGGACGAAGAATGGCTGCTGTCCAAGATTGACTGCTCTCGAACGAAAACGATCCTGGTTGCGTACGCCGCAGACGACGCACAGGTATGGACGCCATGGAGAGGACAGTCGAGCAGGCTCTTCTGCTGATCAAGAAGGATAGATGCACTAACTTACTGCAACGCAACAGAAAGCAATCATGCAGTCCAACGTTCCAGTCGAACAAGTACGATTCTGTTTCCCTTCAATGCATGGAGGCTACATGCACTCAAAACTGCAGATTCTCAAATTCGAAGGGTAACTGTGCTCATGTTTCTGTTGAGCCTCTTCTCCCGGTAACTGACAATCCATCGTCAGTTATCTCCGAGTTGTGATTCCTTCAGGCAATCTCGTCCCTTACGATTGGGGCGAGAATGGCGTCCTTGAAAACGTCAGTCCTTGAGGCTACCGACGTACATCATTGTCCATGCTAACGGGAACAGATGGTATTCCTCATTGATCTGCCGCGACTAAATGACACACAGGGAATTGCACCACCGGTAGAGACGCCATTTGGGACCGAGTTGCGGTATTTTTTGCGGGCACTAGGTCTCGACGAGAAGCTCGTGAAGAGTCTTGACAACTATGACTTCTCTGAAACGAGCCGTTATGGATTCGTTCACACCATGTGCGTCGAGCAGATGACATCCTGCCAGGACGTCTTGTTCCGGGCGATGGCCGCTGACATTTAGACCAAGTTCCGGTAGCCACACAGGCGACTCACGCTGGCGTACAGGCTGGTCCACCCATCATATGCCTCGGACGAGCCTTCGAAGGTCGTGGCAAATTGTATCAAAGCTGACGACTAAAGCTAGGTTACTGTGGGCTTGCGAATACCGTCCGCTGCTTGGGTTTAGCGACCGACCACAACGTGGATGTCGACTACCTGGTATGCATGCTTCTCCTGGCTATGGAGCATGACTAGCGTACAGCAGGGAGCAACCTTTGCTGAGTACTTTGTCACCAGGCCTCATCGTTGGGATCATTGAACCATGGATATTTGAAGCACATATATGATGCATGTCGCGGTACGTCTGCATGAATCCAATGTGTCTTGTTCAAGAGGATACTTACGTGTTGCCACGGCCTTCCCCACAGGCAATTCAGGCCTAGGAAACCGTGATGTCAAGAAATTGCAATCAACAGATAAGAGAACTGGCAAGGCCGGCGGCCCTGTTGCCGGAACAGGTGTCAATGCAACAGTGGAGTTGCAGCGTCATTTCCGCATCTATTTCCCAACCGAGAAAACCGTCTCCAAGAGCCGTGGCGGCAGATCTGTAGGTTGGACAGAGTTAGATCGTCATGGGTGCCTATCGATTCCTAGTACTCCAATGTCGACGTTTCCACGACCGCTGATGCGTTCTTATTTTGTGCAGGCCGCTGGCACTATTTGCGTGCAAGAGAAGTGGTGGAAGTCATCGACGTTTCCGCGGGAGCTGCTGCGTGATTGCGAGAGCGCAAGAGAAGGGCTCCTACTGCACAGCAAGGCAATCTTCGTCCGAGGAAACTCCCGCGGCGGTGGCGGCAGTGGGGCCTGGGCATACGTGGGGAGTGCCAATCTGTCAGAGAGCGCCTGGTAAGTAATTCTGTCTCAAGAGAGAGGTTTGGAGGATAAGTGACCAAGTCGTTGAGGTCGGCGCAACGAGTTCCCGTGGATCGGCCAAAAGGCTGATTCGAGTTGGGTTCTAGGGGCCGGCTAGTCAAGGACCGACAGTTGGGGACGACCAAGCTCAACTGCCGTAATTGGGAGTGCGGCGTTTTGGTTGCCGTGAATACGGCGACAGACGGCGCGGGTCCTCGGACGCGGTGGGGAGCTGGCCGGGGCGCACAGTCGCAGGGGCAGTCGTTGATGCGCATGGCATCCCAGAGCGAAGGGATTGCAGCAGTTCAGCAGCATGACGAATCAGCTTTGCTGAAAAGAGTGTTTGCAACAACCATGCCTATTCCGATGAAGGTGCCGACGGGGTGCTACGCATCAGATGAATCGGCAGCCAGCCGGCCTTGGTTTTTTATGAAGAGCGGTTGAGCAAGGATATAATCAAGCCCAGCGTTCAGCATTGCTGGGCTACAGATGGGACGGAAGGGGCCGTGATTTGCCAAAATGCAAGTCCATGGCCAAGTAGCCAAGCAGGGGATGAGTAAAGCACACAATTACATTGAGAGGAGCAGGTGGCAGCCACCCGGGTACCACTCGGAAAAGTATTCAGCGAAGCAGGAAGAAACCACAACTACCTGGGTGATATTGCTACCGCGCAGGATAGAACTGCAATTTGTCGAAAGCGAGCCCAGCACGTCCTAAGGCCTGAAAGAAGAATATCCAGATGCTGACTTGCTTGTAGTAATGTAACTTATCTACTAATCTCGATGCTGTTATTAGTGATACTATACTATAGAGCATATAATACCTATATGTATTACTATATATATAGTAGTATGCTTTCTATATTATACTAGGAATACATACTTAGTATCTAGGAATAACTATAGTTATAACATAGTGATTAGTAAGTATTTATAACTAAGAATTGAAAACTATTTATAAGACTATTTCTTATATACTGTAATAACAATAATAATAAAAATAAGTAATTGAAATATTTATATATAGATATATTATTAACTTATATATAATATATTATAATTATATTTGATATATTAATATTAATTCGTAGTTAGTTTATATACTATTATTATACCTTAAATTAATCAAGCTTATATTATTAGAATAAGTAATTTTATAATTTTATATTTTAAGTTTCTATAGAATAAGAAATATGACTTATTATATAAGTACTTTTACTTTATATTTAGAATAGTATCTAAGCCTTTTATTTTACATATAATAGTAATTATATTTTTTGTTTTATAACAATTTTTATACTACTACTTAGTTACAACTAATAAGAAATATATTAAAATCACTTATTATTATGGAGAATTATACTTATAGCCCTTATATTTAATCTTATAGTAATAGAATATTTGGTAGTATTAACTTAAATAAAGAAAGCTTTATCAAAACTAGAGTTTCATACATATAACTTAAAAGTACTATGAAGATTAAATAATTAAAAGCTTTTTTAAAATTTTTAAAGATAGAATAGAATAGAATATCAAAAACTAGGTATATTATAATTTACTATTTTTTTTATTTTTAATAATAGAATGAAATCTCTTTAAAGTCTATATAAGTATTTAGAAAAGAGAGTTATAAGACTAATATAGAAATATCTAGTGATAACTATTATTAATAAACTTATAAATATAGAATATTAAGTTTTAATTAAAATTGTTCAAAGTATAGTAATTAATAGATAATTTATAGATATTTAAAGTAAAATCGTTTTACTATTCTATAAGTTATTATACTAAGTTTTGAATATTTGAAATCAAGCTTTTACTGTTATATGTAATTAGGGGGTAAAATCTGGTATATATTATATATAACTAAATATAGTTACACGCGCCGCATAAGGCTCTATTTTAAATAGTTTAAATAAGGTAAGACTTATAGAGACGGCACCAACGCCTAAGGTTTAATTAGTATAAACTCTACCTCTTAAGTATATTATTCCTAATATACTTCCCTAGCTTTAAAGACTCTATTTATAAGCTAGTTTCCTTAAATAATACTAATTAAACCTTTTTCTTATATTTTATAAGAAGCTCTTTCTATTATCTTATTATTCTTATTAAACTTCTATTTTTATAATAAGAAGAATAGTATTTTTATAGGTTATTTAGATACTTCTTATTAACTAGAAAGTACTTCTAATACTCCTAAGTCTTTCTTACTAGTTATTAAGGGTTTTATTAAAGTCTTTAAATACTAGAGGCTTTTCTTAAAATTCTTCTTCTTATTATAACTTTAGATAGTTTAACTAATCTATTATATAAATCTAAATAATAAAAGTATTAAACTAGTAGCTTTAAAGAAGATTTATAAAGCTATTAGTTATAAGATCTCCCAAAGATATATATTTAATCTTGAAGTATTTCTATATAGCTTCTTATTATAACTAGTAGTTATAAATATCTATATACTATAGTTTTATATATAGTTATATTATTTTAGCAGCTATAAGATATATTATTTACTAGTTATTATATTAGATTTAAATAGTAAGGTGAGGTTTATATATTTTACTTCTATTAAATATATTTATTATAAAGTCTACTTAAAGTATAATAATAAGATAGCTAGTAAAAATAGCCTCTTAAATAGCTTAAAATAGTACGAAAAGTTCTACTTTAGTTATTAAAATAATAATAGTATCTTATTTATTAGTTTACTATATAATTAAACTTCTAAAGAAATATATAATATATATTTAAAAGTTCTTTTAATTATTACTATTATTTATAAAGCTAATATTTATAATAACTATAAGATTATTAAATAGATCTCTCATTTTATAGTTAAATTTAAAATAGAAGTTCTTTATCTTATTAAGATATTATATTATTTATTTAGTTTTTATATAATAGTTATCCAAGGAGTTTCAATTGAAATCTAATAATTAGCTTATTATATAGGTAATATTTAGTCTTATTATTACTATAATATGATTAATAAAACTAATATCTTATTAGTAATACTTAATTTCTATATAAGAAGTTTAATTATATTATAATAGGAGTCTTTTAGTTTTTAGAAGAGTTTTAAAGTATTTAATATACTATATATACTTTATAAGATACTTAAAAAGCTTCTTAATATGTACTATTTATAAGAACTAAAACTATTATACTACTTAATCTTAAATAATCTTAATACTAAGAAACTACTATAAGTCTTTACTTTTTTTAAAAATAATACTTCTTTTAAAAGTCTACTAATAATATAAGTATTTTAAATATATCTTCTAAGGAAAATAAGAGTATATAATTATTAATATAGAAGAAGAAGATAATATATTTTTAAACTAGTAATATAGTTTTCTTATAGTAAGTTTGAAATTAAAATATTTAAAGCCTACTTCTAAATAGTATTATTATAAAAGGAGAGACTTCTATAAGCTATATAACATTTTATTAAAATAGTAGATCTTATTTAGTATTTAGTAATTTAGTAATATCTCTATATAAATAACCTTATTAAATACTGTATATATAAAAGTATTAATTATATTATATTAGAATAATTTAAAACTAAAGTAGTTAGTAATTACTATAAAAGTTTAAAATAATATACTTATTAGACTAA
>AMCV02000021.1:1225126-1239450 GCA_000350065.2 Colletotrichum orbiculare MAFF 240422 | reverse complement strand
AACTTAAAGTATATTTTAATCTTTTTATTATAATTCAATACTAAGACTTAATAGAAGAAGATATTAAGAAACTTAATAAGTATTTTATATAGTAGATAAATAACTTAGAATAAGATTTAATATTTATTCTTATTAATATTAAGGAGATAAAGTTTTATATTTTTATTAATAGATCTTTTACTAATAATAAAGATATAATATTTTAGTAAGGATTTATTATTATCTTAACAATAGAGAGAAATAATAAAGATAATAATACTTTTAAATTTAAAAGTAATATTATCTACTTTCTTTCGATCAAGTTAAAAAGAATTATATAAAATATATTAGTTTTCAAGGTTTATAGTATAACTATAGGAATTAATATATAATATAAAGTTTCTATTATTTCTAAATAAGTAACTGAATATTTCAAAATACTAATAATACTAATAGTAATTTATGTTAATTCCTATTCTTTTATAAGTATTTTATTAAGTTAGATATTACTAAAGAGAAGTATTTTATCATTAGTATTATAATTGTCTGATAATTATATAAGTAAAAAGAGATCTTTGAGATCTATTAGATTAATAATACAGATAGTTTTATAAATAGTACAACTAAAGGATCTAATAATTAAGTTTTTAAGGAATTTATAATAATAAATGAAGGAATAATATAGATAGAAATATAGGTTATAAGCGTTATTAAGAGTAATAAGAAGAAGGTATATAGAATAATAAGAAGAAAGTAATAGAGAGAAAGAGAAATATATTATAATAGGAATTTAAAATATTTAATATAAGATTAAGATAAAAATATATTTTTAAAGAGAAATATTATTTATAGTATTTCTATAGTATTTACTATAATTAAAAGGATTTATATAATTAGAAGTAATTTTATGCTAATTCTATCTTTTATACTTATATTGTACTTTATATTACTTTTATATTTCATACTAGTTTTAGTAGTTTATATGTTTTAGCAATAAAAGAAAGTATTATTAGTATTAGTTTAAATTTAGTACTAAAGTAGCTAAAACTATAATAATAAGTACCTAAACAGTCGACTTATGTATTAAGACGAATAAGAATAAAAGGATTGTTATATAAATTTATCCCTATAGTATATAGTATATATATATATACTATAACCTAAATAGAGATTACGAATAGAGATAACCAATTATGTATTATTGATAAAATCGATCGATTACGACGTTTACTAGTTATAAACTAATATAAATACTTTAAACTCTTATTATAGTATATTTCTCTCTTTCTCTATTATCCTCTTCTTATTATCTTATATATCTTCTTTTAGCTTTATTTCTTCTTCTTATTACTATTAGTGGTTTCTATAATCTATCTTTTTATTTATACTATTACTTTACTTATTATTATGAATTCCTTAAGCATTTAATTATTAGATTTCTTAATCATACTATTTGAAAAAGCTATTTCTATTATTCATCCAATAGATTTTAAGGATTGCTTTTTATTTATATAATTATTAGAATATCATATTATGAATTATAAAATACCTATTCTTTGTAAAACCTAATTTATAAAGGTATTTATACAAGGAATAAGAATTAGTATAAATTACTATTAGTATTATTAGTATTTTCAAGTATTTACTTATTTATTTAAAAGTAATGAAGATTATATATTCTATATTAATTCTTATAGTTATACTATAGACCTTAGAAGTTGTTATATTTTATATATCCTTTTTAATTTCATAGAAGAGAAGTAGATAATATTACTTTTCAATTAGAAAGTCTTGTTATATTGATCATTTTCTTCTATCTTTAGGATAATAATAAATCTTAATTAAAATATTATATTTTTATTATCAGTAAGAAATCTATTCATAAAATATTTAGAGCTTTATGTCCTAAATAGTAATAGGGATAAATATCAAGGGTTATTTTAGGCTATTTATCTATTCTATAAAATACTTATTAAGTTTCTTAATATTCTTTTCTATTGATTCTTAATATTAAGCTGTAGTAGAAAGGTTAGAATATACTTCTAGTTAATATATAGAAGCTGTATATACTTTTTATACTTATTATTTAATATATACTAACTTCATTTAACTAGATATATAGTTAATAAGTCTAATCCTTTTATTTTAGTTTTCTAAATAAGAGTAATATTATTTCTATTTTTCGGGATTATTATACTTTTATGAAATATAAAGGGTTTATCATTTATAAGTATTATGTCTAATTCTCTTATACATTTTACTTATTGGAACCTTTCTTCTTTTTTATTATTAAATTTAAATAAATAGAAATTAGGAATATCATCTATCTATATATCTATAATTTTCAAATATAGGTTGCTTAGTCTAAAGATTATAAGGTATAAGTTATATAATAAGGGCTTTATTTTCAGCCTATTTTTATAGTAATGAGAGTATATTATATATTTGTATATACTTAATTCTATAAGGCTATATAATAATGAGTTGATAATAATAATAGTATTTCGTGAATATAATTACTATATAGTAATAGGTAGTTTTATTAATATAAAATACTTTAATTATAGTTCTATTTATATATATATTTAAGTAATATTATAGAAATACACTTTTATAAGATTATCAAACTATAGTATTACTAGTAGTATTAATATGAAGTAGTGGTTAACTTATTATATCATTAGTAATTATATAAGAATTTTCACTTTCTCCTAATTATTAAAACTCCTAACAATTAGCTATAATGTCTTATATAGTATACTATACGTATTCTTAATTTCATTAATAAATTTAAAACTAAAGATATTTGTTTATCTATATTTTTATATATTAAAGTATTTAAGGTGTAATATTCTTTTTACTAATAGGAGGTTCTACGTTTTAATCTATAGCTTTCTAAAAGATTTACTTAGTATTATAATCAGGTTATATTAATAAAGATTAATAGATTTAACTAGTATTTCTACTTTTTTTACTATATAGTTAATATTATAAGATATAATATCAGAAAGACTAGCTTTTATGATAAAAATATTAATCTTATGTAGTTATTTCTACTATCTTAACATTTCTTGAGGAATTACTATTATTTCTTTTAGTAGAGCTTTTCTTTTAATTCTATCATTATAGGAGCTTTAACTATTACTTTCTTTAACTTAAAATTAGTAATATAACTTAACTATTATTATTCAGAAGCTATTTGGCAGACTTTCTATCTTTATGATATATATTATACTATTAAATCAGATAAGTCTAAAAAGTCTAATTTAAATTTAGTATTTATAATGAATATATATATCTAATTATAATGCGAGTTAGTAGATAGATATAGTAGAAGGACTATGATATATACTTAGAGTATCTAAGATTTATTATTATATATAGATTTTATATATCTCTTCTATTACTTTTTAGATAATTATTATATATCCTATTATATCTAGAAAAAGTAATAATAATATATTGAAGTGTAAATATATTTTAAGAATAAATAGAATTAGTTTAAAACTATTAAAGCTATTAGTATTATTAATTGTTTTAATAATACTTTAGAATACTTCTTCTCTTAGTATTTCTAATTCTTTATTATATCTAATCTTATAGGCTTTCTATAGGGGGATATAGTATTATTTAATTCTATTAATTCCATTAAAAGTCTCAATTAGTATACGTTTCATTTTACTATTTGTACTATCAGCTTCTTTTTTGAAGTTTTTGATAGTAAAATTATATTTTATATTTGTAATAAATCAATTTAGGGGGTCTTAATGTATAACAATTTAATATACGTTTAGTATATATTATATACTTCCTATAAAACCCTTTTTATCAATTTTATAATTATAAATACTAAGAATATATCAACTATATATAATATAGACTTACTAGTATTAAAGTATATTATATTAATAATAGTTTTAATATTCAATTTATAATTGTTTTAAGGCTGAATTTGAATTGATATAATATTTTACTACTTACTTAGTATTAGTAGTAGTTTTGTATAATTATGTCAATCTTACTAGTAATTACTATTCAGTTTATTTAATTAAGGATATTATTTAACTTTTAGATATTATTAGGAATAATACGCTTGAGAGGTAGAATTTATACTAGCTAAACCTTAAATATTAGTCCTATCTCTATAAACCTCGCCCCATTTAAACTACTTGAAAAAAAATCTTATATAGTATATATAGCCATATTTAGTTATATATAATATATACTAGATTTTACTTCTTAATTATATATAATAATTAAGAGTCTTATAATACTAAAGACCTATTAGGGTAAAAGTATATATTATAATAATTTAATATATCTTAAATATTACGATATCTATTAAAAATACCTTTTTTCTATATCCTTAAAAAGCTCATTAGTAACTTACCTTATAAAATGCTTTTTAGATAGAAATTAAAACCTATAACTTATAAATCTATTTTAACTTTAAAGTAACTATTTATTAAAACCTCTTTTTAGAATTTCTTTAAAAGCTATTTTTAAGTAACTTTCTAAAAGCTAAAAAGTATTAATAAGTTTGTAAAATACTTAAATTAAATATTCTTAAGAATTCTATTCTTATAAGAATAAGCTATAAAGAAGATTAATAACTCTTCATAAATACTATTAAAAATATTTATAAAAGAAATATTATAAACCTTATAGAGAAACATCTAAGAACTTATTTAACTTTCTATAATTTCTATATTTTAAAAACTTAAGAATACTAATATAAATAGTTAAACTAAACCTATATAATAACTTAGACTTTTAAATATATGAATAATGTAATTTAATATTAATATTCCTATATAGAAAAAGATATAGTAATATAAATTATAAATTTCTAAAGCTATTTTAATATTATAGATAATTTATATTTCTAAAATACTATTTTAATACATTATAAGATATTTTAGTTTTTTAGACTTAAGTACTTTATTATACAATAATAATTAAAGTATAGGTTTAGAAATAGTAAGATATTATATACAAGGCTTAAGTAGTTAGTTATATTTCTCTTTTAATTAAAATACCTTAGATTTATAATCTTATTATCTTATTAGTCTTTTTATTAATTAAGCTTTATATATATAATTGAGTATTTATAATTTATAACTATTTAGACTTTATACTTCTAGATAAAGTTATTTTAATTATTATGAAAGTAATATAATATATCTTTAAAGTCTTCTTATATAGTAAGATTAACTATAGTACTTTTAATACTATAATAAAAGCTCTAATTATTATTTTAAATATTCAAAATAATAAGAAATACTTTTAAAGTTTAAATAAGTCCCTATATCTTTTGAAATATAAACTAAGCTATATTTTAATATACTATTACTATATATACGTTTAGTCAACTTATAGAGGCTAGGTATTCAATATTTTAATTGAAGAGAGAATTACATAATTACTAATCTTAGATCTAGACTTCTTAAGGGAAATTTAAACTTATAAGTAATAGTAATTATATAACTACTTGTCTAGCTAAAATAGCTATAATATTACATAATAGATATATTATAAAGAAAGACCTTAGTAGTATTTCCTCTAAGACTTTTGAATTGTTAATTTAAGTATTTTAATTTATATTTTTTAAGATATTAAACGCTTTATAATTCTTTAAGGAGCTCTTTTAGAAGATTACATTTAATATAATATAAAACTTATACTTATTAAAAACTATACAAATACTAAAATCTTTATTATAACTAGTAAAAATAAAAAAGTTAGATTATAGTTCTATAAGATTACTTTCTATATCACTCTAATTATAAACCTTATTTCCTTTCAATAATTCTAAAAATCAAACTACTAGTAAAATATTTAGTTAAATTACTTATTTTAACTATAGAGAAGTGATTATTTGAAAAGAATAGTAGTTGTTAATATTTAATATAATTAATAAGTCTTTAAATACTATATACCTCATAAGAGATTAACTATTTTAGTAATATAATTAGTATAATATAAACCTTCTTCTAAATATTACTACTACTAGTAGTATACTATAGATATTATTTAAAAACTTCTAAAAAGTAATGAATAGCTCTAATACTAATAGTTAAGATATCTTAGTAAAGAACCTTTTAACTACTTTATCTCTACTATATAAAGTATTTATATTACTAATAATTATTTAAAGTATAAGAAGTATTAGTTTATTTAGGAAGTATATAAGGTTTATAATACTAGTAAGGTAAAATATAAAATCTATTATATAGAGTATAAGAGTACGTTATATATTATCTTTAGGAAATATATTACTTTTAACTTCTATTTTTATTATTAAAACTATAGTAGCTATACCTTAACTCTAATATTTATAGATAGAATTACTAATTACTCCTAGGACTTTTATCTTATTAATTATATTAAAGCTATTCTTATAGGAGTATTTAAGAGTTTTATTATACTCTTTAAATTTTAGTATAGTATTAATATTAAGATTTCTAAGTATAATAATAATATCTTTAGGTATAAGAGCCTGAAATATAATCTAACTTCTTAAAATATATACCTCAGGCTATTTACTTTATATGCTTAGGGTTAAAATAGAAGTATTAAGTATATTAGAATAATCATCAGGATATATATAAAAGCTATAAAATATAGTAGTAAACTACCCTATAAATTCTAACTTGAAACTCTATAAGTAGTAGTATTTCTTTATAACTAAATACTAATATGCTTTTTAGGCTAGTAAATACTACATTAGAAACTTAAAAACCTATTTAAAAAGATAATACTAGAAAGCTAGACCTAATCTACTTCTATATTTATAGCTATAAATATTTTATTCTTATTCTAGATATAAAACTTAAGTATAACTATTTAATATATCTTAAAAAGTATACTTTTATCGGCTTTTTAATTAACTATATTTTAACTAATTAACATTTAATATCCACTGCAAAATCAAATATAATAATTTATAATATCTCTTTTTATAAAGTTTTCTTTTTTAATAAAGATTTAATTTTCCTATAAGATAACTTTAATTAATTTAATTCTAATAGAATCTCTTACTAAATATTAGCGTAAATAATTATAATAGAACTATTTAAAGTTAGTTTAACTATTTACTTAAACTTTAGTAAAAGGTCTAAAAAGGTAGTTTATATTAAAATAACAAGTAATTATAATAGTTTGAAGTCTTTTATCTATATAGTAGCATTTCTAAAGTCTTATAACGTACTATTGAATATTATGAAATTTATATTAATAATCCCTCTAGAATTACTTACTATATTCCTCTATAATTCTATTTCAATAAATAAAACTATAAAGAGATAAGGAGTTAAAATACCTCTAGAAAGAATTAAATATATAAAATAGATAAAATATTATATTAGAATAACTAAGAGATTCTAATTGAAAACTACTTTTTTAACTAAACCTTTTTAGTTATTTCAAAATACTTCAAAATACTCCTACCTCTAATTATAGAATAATATAAATAGTTAACTAAAAGGGATCTTAGGAATTTAATCTTCTTAAAAACTCTAAAATATAGATATTATAACTTCTAAAATAAATTTTAATTATAAGGTAAATTAGATATTGAAATATATTCAAAACATAAAAGAATAGAAGCTTTTATTCTAGGAGCTTTATAGTAAAAGCTATTATTATCACCTATATCCTACCTAGTAGTACTTATTTATCTATATATTAAAATTATAAAAATAGTTAAATAAGTTTTTCTTAAAAGTTAAATTCAATTGTATTTTTAGAGTAAAACTAGTAAAGTTCTTGTAAGAAGTTTAAAAGTTCTAAAGTATTATTAGGTTTATATCTATAAATTCAATAAGTATAAATGCTTCTTAAAAATTAAGGTTCAACTAATTACCTTTAGAGATTAATAGTTATAAGATAACTATAAGATTTATATAGTTATTCTAATAAGTATATTATTTTAAACCTTTATAATAATTACTAATTACTTTAATCTCAAGCTATTCTAATATAATATAACTAATACCTTTATATATATAGTATTTAATAAGGTTATTTATAAAGAGAGACTACTAAATTACTAAATACTAAGTAAGATCTACTATTTTAATAAAGTATTATATAGCTTTTAGAAGTCTTTTCTCTTATAATAATACTATTTAAAAGTAGGTTTTAAATGTTTTAACTTTAAATTTACTATAAGAGAACTATATTACTAATTTAGAAAGTATATTATCTACTTCTTTATATTAATAATTATATACTTTCTTTCTTCTTAGAAAATATATCTAAAATACTTATATTATTAATGAACCTTTAATAGAAGTATTACCTTAAGGGAAATAAAGACTTATAGTAATTTCTTAGTATTAAGATTATTTAAGATTAAGCAGTATAATAGCTATAACTGTTATAAGTAATATATATTCAAAAGCTTCTTAATTATTTTCTAAAATATATATAATATATTAAATATTTTAAAACCTTTCTAAAAAATAAAAACCCTTATTATAATATAATTAAACTTCTTATATAGAAATTAAGTATTATTAATAGGACGTTAGCTCTATTAACTATATTACAATTATAATAAGACTATACGTTACCTATATAGTAAGCTAATTATTATATTTCAATTAAAACCCCTTAGATAATTATTATATAGAAACTAGATAAATAATATAATATTTTAATGAGATAAAGAATTTCTATTTTAAGTTTAGCTGTGAGGTTAGCGATCTATTTAATAGCTTTAAAGTTAGTATAAATACTAGTAATAATTAAAAGACCTCTTAAGTATATATTATATATTTCTTTAAAAGCTTATCAATATAATGAATTAATCAATAGAATATTATTACTACTTTAATAATTAAAGTAGAACTTTCAATATTATCCTAAGTTATTTAAAACGCTATTTTAACTAGCTATCTTATTACTATACTCTAAGTAGACTTTATAATAAATGTATTTAGTAGAAATCAAATATATAAACCTCACCCTACTATTTAAACCTAATATAATAATTAGTAATTGATATACCTTATAACTATTGAAATAATATAATTATATATAAAGCTATAATATATAGATATATATAACTATTAGTTATAATAAGAAGCTATATAAAAGTATTTTAAAATTAAAAATATATTTTTAGGAAACCTTATAGTTAATAGTTTTATAAAACCTCTCTAGAGCTATTAGTTTAGTATGTCTATTATTTAGACTAATATAAGAAATTAATTAAACTATTTAAAACTATAATAAGAGGAAGAATTTCAAAAAAAGCTTCTAATATTTAAAAATTCTAAAAAAGCTTTTGATTATTAATTAGGATTTATATATCCTAAGTTATAATAATAATAAGGTTAAATAAAAGCTTTAGAAATATCAAAGGCGTTTTCTAGTTAATAAGAAATATCTAAATAATTTATAAATAGTATTATTCTCCTTATTATAAGAATAGAAACTTAATAAGAATAATAGTATAATAGAAAGAGTTTTTATAAGATATAGATAGAAGGTTTAATTAGTATTATTTAAAAAAGCTAACCTATAAGTAAAGCCTTTAAAACTAGGAGGGTATATTAAGAATAATATATTTAAGAAGTAGACTTTATACTAGTTAAACCTTAGATACTAGTACTATTTCTATAGGTTTCGCTCTATTTAAACTACTTAAAATAAAGCCTCGTGTAGTATATATAGCTATATTTAGTCACATATAATACATACCAGATTTTGCCCCCTAATTATATATAATAGATATTCAGGTAGTTGTATTTCTTATAAAGATATTATATCGCAACCTTTATGAGACAATTAATAATTCTACTATAGGGATCTTTTTAAATTAAAAACTATGAGTATTTATTATATCTTTCTATAAGTAAAGATATTCCTCTTTATTTAATTTTATTATTAAAGTTATTAATATAAGTCTAGAGTTAATTTATATTCAAGAGATTGAAGAGAAATAAGATAATTATTAATGTAAAATTAAAGTTGATATTTCTAGAGAATATAAGGATTGAAATTATATTGAGATTTATAAAGACTTATTTATTTCTAAATCTTATATTTACTTTTAAAGTAGTTTTATAAAGTTAGGTGTTGAAAATAATCTTTTAAAGAACCCTTAATTATTACATATTTCTTATAGATAGTTTACTGGTTTTTATATTTAAGAGGATATTAAAACGTATAACTTTAGAGACTTTTGAAATTAGGAATATTTCTAATTTAATTAGTATTCTAGTATAATAACAAATATAGTCTAAGAGGATTTCTATAAGTTTTTTAGGATTAATTATTTTCGTTTTAGTATTAATTATTATAAAATAGAATACTATAAAGTCTTCTTTTGATAGTCTATTTATATTATTATATAATATTTCTATAGGTATTCTTATTAATATAGTATTATTAAAATAAGTAGTAATTCTTACTACGAACTCTATAGTAATAATGTATGCTTTCTTAAAATATAGTATTACTTTTTTATGTTTATAGCAATATAGTATCTTAATTAGTATTCTATTATTAGTTTTAAATATATTTAATATTTATTATATATACTTCTGTTCTATAGTTTCTTGTAAAGTAGTGTTCAGGTATTATTTGTATCTAATTAATTTAGAAGTTAATATAATTACTAATAGTTAAAATATTAACTACGCTTTTAGCTATTATATATATAGTTAGCTAGAAATTGATTATAATTTATAATATAATTATCTTTCTAATTAGATTATTATGATTAGAGTTTAAAGATTTGTATAATGTATTTATATAGTTTTTTAACAATTGATTTTACTTTCTTAATAATGTTATAGAGAATGTTAACTATAAAATATATTTAATATATAGTTATATATATTTCATTATTAACCTTTTCTTTTAGGTTTTAAAAGTTCAAATAGATATATTTAAATAAGTTAATTCTAGTTACTATTATTTTAAATACTTTAATTATATGAATATAGTTATAATCTTTAGTAAATACTTTAAGGTTTATATTATTCTATTCTATATAATAAGTATAATACGTTATAGGTGTTTGAAATTCATATATGATTATCATCACTATTTAGGTAATAAAGAGGTTATTTTAAATCAATATAATTCATATTTTGTAATATATATATATTAGCCCAATTAATATATTATGAAATACCTTTCTTATAGAGTCCTATTTGATATTATAATTAATATATTTAGTAATAAATATCTATATTGTATTTTAAGAGATGTTATAACTTTTATTTGTATATTTATTATTAAATTAATTTACTTTACTAAACAATATCTTAAATCTTTATATAATTAGTTAAAGATAATCTGTTATCTTAAAAGTATTTAGTAGTTTCTGTTGAAGTATATATAGAGCTTTAGGCGTTTTTTGGAATTCTAATTAATATTCTTTCTAATTAGAATTATTCTTTATAATAGGGTTTTATAATATATGTATAATTATCTAGGTATTTGGTTTAGCTAGCCATAGGTTTAGTATTCATATACTTCTAGTAGTTAATATTAATAATATTAATTGAATTAGAGTTATTTTTATTCTTAAGCTGTCTAGTATAGAAAGTTATCATCTTAAAATAAATATAAGCTTTCTAACCTTTAAGAGTTATTTAATATATTCTAGATTCTTTTTAATTTCCCATCTTAAATAGTAATAGTCCTTTTAATCATATTTAATATATTCTTCTATTTATTAGGTTACTATATCCTCAATCAATATTTCTATTAACCTTTCTTTTATAGTCTTCTTAGTTATAGGGAAATATATTCTTTTATTAATAAGTTAAGTTTTAAATAATCATAATATTCATTCTTATATTATACTAAAGTATATTCCTTCTTAGCTTTAGAAGGCTTTTTAATAGGTATTCTGTAGGTTTTTAAAGTAGAAATCGTAATTTTCCTATATCTCTATATAATAATAAGTATATATATTATAAATACTTATATTTCTATAAGAAGGTCTAACTTATTCTCCTTACCATTTGGATATGAGTTTTTCATATATACTAATAGGTATCTTTATTTTAGTTTACCAAAATACTTTTTTTACTTATTAATATAGGTCATTTTTTTAATTATTATACATGTTTCTAGAATTATTATTAGGGTTTAGAGAGGAAAATATAGTTTAGAGTAATAAGTTAGGAAAGTATTTATAGTTAATATAGTTTGACTATACTTTAATTATAAGTATTTCTCTAAGGGTTATAGCTTCAGAAGTATATATATTTCTTAGATAAAATATACTTATCAAATAGAAGTCTTCTTCTAGTAAAGTCTTAGATATATCTTCTAATTTAAGTTTTGAAGATTCTTTAAAATAAATTATTTATACCCAATCATATGTATAGGGATAGTATAGTTAACCAGTTGGTAATAGGGGTAAAGTTGATATAGTTATTAATTTAATCTATTTAATTATATTTATATAAATATACTATTATTAATAGATAGAGATAATAAGGGATAAAAGATAAGTATTGTAAATTATTATTATATATATCTATTAATATATAGAGTAGTATTATATCTTAGTATCTTATAGAAAGTAGGTTTCAGAATAAAGGCTATTATATTTATTAGGTAAATAGTAATATCTATTTTATCTGATCAATATATATTGTGTTTTTCTTATTTTCTTTCTTATAATTGTTTTCTTTTATACTTTGAGTCTTACTATTAACTATTAAACATCTTCTTCTTTAGATTTCTAAGATATATAATAGCTATCCTTAACTAGATAATTATGAATCTAGATATCTATTTAGTATTCTCTATATTATTAGTAAGTGATATTAATTAATCCTTTATATTATTAGTATATAAGTCAATATTTAGGGGATACTTAGAGATAGAAGTAATAGATAATACTTTTATAATGTTTGTAACTATAGTATTACTTATTATAATATTGTAAACTTACTAATCTTCCAAATATCTCTATAGAGTATTTATTATAAATGCTTATAGAATATATTAGAAGAAGTATTAAGGGTATTTATAGTTACTTTGCATTATTAAGTTTTCGATATTTTCTTTTAAAATTTGTATACTAAATTAAATAAGCCTTTTTCAAGATTTCTTCTTCTTATTAGTATAATATTCTAAATTGATTTGAGTATTATAGTTTGAATTCTAAGGCTTCGATAGGTTTTAATCTTTAGGTTATTATTATGAGGAGAAGGTTTATTATAATATTATAATTATTACGTTGATTTCTTATTATCTTTCTACTTATTAAATATAGATAAGATATTAGGAAATAGTAATAAGGGATAGTAATTTATTATAAATGTTTTTCTCTTACTTATATTAATCTTATTATACTTATTGCTATATTTACTTTAGTAAGTTAGTAGAAATTAAACTTATTAGTATATTATATAATAGATATAAATAATGTTAAGTTAATAAGGTATTATAAGTTTATTTTGTTTTTCTATTTTTACTATATAGGTTTCTAAAAGTTGTATTAGTATTTTAAGGTAATATATAGTTATAATAAATTTAAGGTGTCTATTTTTATTATATAGATTTCTAGAGACTTCCTTAAGAAGTAACATAATTTTACTTCTTTAGATTATTCTTTATTAATTTATAGTTAAGTAGTCGCAAATAATGTTAATAATATTAATAAGAATATTATTAACTAGTATTAGTGTATAATTAGTAAATATCATAATTAATTGACTATATAAATATTGTGTGATTAGTTGTTTTTATTTATCATACTTATATTTGGGTTATAGCGTATATATATATATATATATATATGTATATATATATTATATTCTATAAGAATAAATTTATATAATAATCCTTCTAGTCTTATTAGTCTAAATAAGTAAGTTAACTACTTAGTCACTTATTACTATAGCTTTAGCTACCTTAGTGCTGTATTTAACCCGATAATATAGTATAAAATATATTATTACTAAGGCTTTTTATCAATTTATACTTTTCCCTTCTTTCTCTATAGAATTAATTATGTTATTATTAGTTAATAAATTACTACTACATTGTATTTCAGAATTATGACTGTTATGATATATTTAGACAGATTATTCTTATTTCTCTATTATTACTTTCTATGAGTAAACTATTTCCTATCCTATAAATCTATGGCTTTATTAATGCTATTCTCTTATAATAGACTATAAGACTAATCTCTATGATTATGGTAATAACTTTTATTCTATTCCTTATACTTCTAGTGATTATTTCTGATTTCTAGTAGCCTTTGATTATTAAGAACTTTACAGTTACAAATTACTTCCATGAGTCTAATAAAGAAATTGCTACTGATAAGACTACTAATAAGCTTCTTTTTAAAATAGTAA